>WTSP01022430.1:11055-39464 GCA_025331215.1 Actenoides lindsayi | reverse complement strand
AAAAGATGCAGCAATAAAAAAAGAAAAGGAAAGATGGGAGAGGAAGGGGGCAGAATAACCAGATGATTAACAGAAAACAAATTTAACCAAGTAACAAACCCACAGAATACTCGCTTCATTTTCATTCATATTTTACCCACCGTTTTTTCAAATACACAGAAGCATATATGGCCTTATTTTCTAAAGAGGCAAATTTTACCAAATAAATCTTCAAGAATACCAGTAGGTGGCACTTGGGAAAAAAATAAAAACAAACAAAAAAAATCCCTAACCTGAAACACTAACTTACTCACAAAATAAAACTACATTTAAAAATGTGTATTCTAGTGAGACAGACAAAAAAATAAAAATTTCTTTTTAAAACACACCTTTAACTTTTAAGAAAAATAAGACTATTTTAATCCTTGTTGACAAAAGGAAGGGATGTAGTTTAATTCCAGTTTTAAATGATACTTCATTTAGCTACTTTTTGAAAACACATATCCAAAGGTAAACATTCAATCATCTAAAAGACAAAAAATATATAAAGGGTGAAATACAAGGGATATAATAATTAGACTTGATCACCTACAAAAGACAGAAGAAAGTGTGTGGTAGTGCCACTTCGAGGAGGCTGCGATGGGTGTGAAGAAGCTACTCTTGCAGGTTCCCTCTCTGAGGGATGACAGGGGGCTTTTGTGCAACGGACACCATCAGCAACTTCTCCTCAAGAAAGAAAGGTCTTGAATTCTGCTTGTCTTTTTGTGACATACACATCACTTCAAATCTTTCAGGAGTTTCCACAATGTAAATGATAATATTTTTAAGAGACTGAGGCATTTTCCAGTCTATCTGTCTTTCAGCAAAAACTCCTAACTGAATCTTCGGGGGAAAAAAATTGCTTTTAATATGTGAAAAGCTGGAGATGAAACATCTATCAAGCAAAAACATTACATTTTAGCTTTCCTGTATTCTGCAAAAAGCAGAAGCTACTTTGCAAGTAAATGAAACATGAAGTTGAAGAGAAAGGGCCTATTCCAAATAGTAAAATACTAAGTTATATTAAATATAAACTAGGTTTATTATTTCTAAGTGAACTATTAAGCAACAGTAACATTTAGAAAGCTGTTTTCACCAGTGCATTCATGAGGAGCAGCAGTTTGAGTTTCCAGGTAACTATCTCTCTTCTCAAGGAAGTCTCAGTCATTTAATCAATAACTGGGCAAATAGCAAATTAAATCCATCAGCTACTTTGATGAGGCAGCATTGACTCAAAAGTTTTTAAGAAAGCTGATTATTTCCCACGTTCAATTACAAACATTATCACCATATACGTAGATCACATGACAAATGTGCTAGAAAACCTAGTCCTATAATTAAACAGGAGACAATTATTTATAAAACCCATGTGTTCATTTACTAGATACAAACCAAACTTCATGGTCCATGAAGCATGGTAGTATTCATTTGTGTATGTAGGCTATAAAATTTGAGGCTCCTGCCTGAATTCCAACTGACACAGGGTCACCTCAAAATTAAAAAAGTATGTAAACCAACAGAATCATAGAATCACAGATAATTCCAGTGCACAGACAATAAGGAAAGATTTGTCATTCAAAGGAAAACATATGGATAATGAAGAAATCAGAAGACGATCAAAGCAATGCTATTTCATCAACTTAAAAAACCCACTTCACTGTCAACTCTTTGTTTGACGATGACTAAATCTGAAACTTTATGGTTTGATATATTTCTTCTTGGATGTACGGGCCTCAGCCACGTCTTTACGCTTCACTCTACCTTAAAGGTAAAATTATGACAGTCAAATCCTGCAGATTAAGTATATTTTCAATCCATTACATAAAGGAAAACCCAAATCACTGATAGACACTGTACTCAGCAATTCATATAATCATAGTAACATTTCAGTTGGAAGAGACCTTTAAGATCATCAAGTCCAACCATTAACTGCCAAGTCACAACTAACCCCCATGCTCTTAAGCACCACACATACAAGATTTTTAAAGACTTCCATAGACGGTGATTCCACCACTTCCCTGGGCAGCCTGTTCCAATGCTTTACAAGCCTTTCTATGACAAAATTTTTCATAATATCTAACGTAAACCTCCCCTGGTGACATATTGTACCCTTTTCAATCTCCATACCTACTATGCTGACTGGCCACAGGTGACCTGCTCCTGCGTACCATGATAAAGCAGCAAGGTTTTAATTCTTGTGGCATTGCTGCAGTCCCTGACAGAGAACCAGTGTCTCTGCCCTGAGGACAGAGTTTGCAGTGTGGAAGGGGCAGGATGGAAAGCCTTGGAAACAAACAGGAAGGGATGGGGATTATAAATTAAATGGGCTTTGTGGAACAGAAACAAGGTCGCTGCTGTGCTCTTTTTCCTCTGGGATTCAAGATAAAACAGGGGGCAAAGGGATGGGGAAGGGATGCTGAGAAGTATGATCAGACAGGAGTGATAGGAATCAGAGAAAAAGAGCGAGAGATTGAGAGAGAAACAGTGCTAGTACAGGGGCTTCCTGAGATGTCAGAACCCAATTGAGGTGGCTCCCCTCAGGAAAGCATCCTCCTTCCAGAGACATTCACACTTCCCCTTAACTTCATAGAAGAAATTTCGTTTTCATTAAGAAGTGCCAGGATTGCACATCTATGGTCAGTGCTCAGAGACAGAGGTCAGGAACAGCTGCATGATGCCACAGACATATTCTTCCATATCCCTCAGAGGATGCCCTGCAGACTGTAATTCAGAGAATTAATTGACCTTTTTGTCTTTCTACTCCAAAAAAAGAGGCTGAAGCTGCAACACGTCTGTAAGGCTTGTAGCATATGCTCACCAGTGCAACCACATCAGAGCATGGCTGAGGACAGTGGAGGCCACAGCCTTTGGCAACAAAGGTACTAAACCAGATTGCCACACTCAGTCCTGGGCTTTCACATTCTGAAATAAACAGCAGATCTGTTGGGTTCTTAATAAGTGCAGAGACGTAAGGGTAATCCCTTTCAAAATTAAATTTATCATTAAATCCCTGTAGCTGTGCAGACAACTTTCAAATAGTACAACTCTGCTTAGTTTTCAATTCAAATTTTAGAATCATGAATCTCCTACCCAGTTTATAATTTTAAACCAGAAAGGTCTTTGTGTCACTGGTCGCAGGAATATTTCACTTCCAAGAAGCCATTCTGTCAAATTCAGGTCCCACTAAAATTTCTGCATCCTATGAACTCAAGGTTGTAACATTTTAGAGGTACAACTTTTACTGTAGGAAGAAGTACCGCCTGACCACCGACTGAGAACAGTATCTCTCCTTGGCTTGGCAGCTTTCTGGCAAAGACAGCCTTTGAAACGCTGCTTATGCAGCACACCTCTGCAAATACTGACTCAGCTGCAGCCATGTCCCACGGGACAGGGCTCTTTCTCCACGACAGCTCAGGAAAATCACGGGGAGGGGGGGGGGAAGAGAAGAAAGACATGTTCCTCTCAGGAAAAAAGACTACTGTGAAAAGGTAAAAATACTTCAAAGTTTTTATCACTTTTTTCTTAGTAAAGACAAATTAACACTTAACTTTGACACTGACCCACTGCATGCAGAATGCAGCAGTCTCCAGTTAGTTTTTAACTCACAGAGTCATAGAAGACCGTTTCGGGCTGGAAACACGCTGCTTGACGGTCCTGTGGTGTTGCCATGACTGCAAGAGGAGAAAAGCTGCAGGGAACCAAGGAGGGAATTCCCTCTGTGTGTCTGAGAGCGCACTGAGGCCTCAAATCCCTCCTCCCACCTGCAATGTATTCACTTCACAGCATTGCTGACCATGGAGGCAGCCTGGGAAGAGACACAGGGATGCTCCCATCTGCAGCCATCTGACACATGCCCACAGTCACAAGTAGTCTGACTGGGAGGGAGTCACTACGGTACTAGCATCTGCCTTGGACATGTCAGTGAAAAATACCATACTATTTTTACAGGGCACTTTGTTATTTTTCTAAATGGAAGTAGTACAGAAGTTTACAGGACCTAATGTCATATAAAAGTACTGATTTCAAATTATGAATAGTTCTATCTGACAGCACACTGCCATAAAGTGGGATTTAGTACTCATGATAAAACATTCAGCTTTATAGAGATATACACAAGGCAAGGAAAAATATCTCAAGGGAAATCTGCACCAAATCATAAACCACAACAGGGACATGGAAATTAAAATTCTGGAGACATTGTGTATCAAATGAGCAGTATACTATTCCAAAAAAAAAAAAAATAAAAATCAACTGAAGCAAATTCAGTACTTCTACAATTATTACAGCACAATGACTGTCATTTTGAAGGATGAAGGCTGGTTATTTCAAAAGGTTTCTATACAGCACTTCCCTGCCTACTTGAAATATGGTATTTTTAAACTGCAGTATCAGCCAGCCAAATAAAAGTATCAGACACCTTCGAGCAATGCACTTAAATGAGAGAATATTCATAAAGGATTTAGAAAAACATCTCAATTCACTGACCTAAATATTACAAAGCAAATCACCAGACTGTCTTTTACATGCAACCGCATTGGAAAATTTCAATTACTTCTTATCTTATAATTGAACTACTGGCTTAATACTTTGCATTTCTATGGTACCTTTCACCCAGGGAGCTTAACGTGCTTTACAAACATTATCAGCTTTTACAGTTAGCTGGCTTTTGTGATGAGACAGTGTCTTGAAGACTTCCAGTATGAGGCTTTGTGTTAATTACATACAAGTAAAAAGGGATCTCAAGTCACACCAGGTAATGTAAAGTTCATTCAAATAACTGAGCTGCTGTGAGTTCATTACTGAGAAAGCGAATGCAGAAACAGCAAGCAGGAGGAACACAGAACAACACAGACCTTCTTTGGATATTTTGCTGCATCACTGCTGCCATTTTAAAAATAGTTATTTCTTAATTGTAAAAACAAAACAGGATTTTAAACCTTTTAAAAATCTGTACTAAATAAAGCAGGAAAGTTAACATGTATTAGCATGTTATTCCACTCCTTCACATTATAAGATATGAAGAAACAGGTGGCATTTCAACATTACACAACCAATACTTCTTTTTGTCGGGGTACTCAGCTGTTTAAGGTTTCATTGCTCCAATAGCACTACTAAAACCCAAGTGCTCCAAGATGTAAATCATCATGACTTTTCCTGAAGTAGCTTAAAATGTTAGAAATCTTGCCAGCTTAGGAGGAACCAAGCAATGCAGAGAAGTCTTTAAAGTTGGTCTAAAACATCCTGCAGCAGTTAAGTAACACAACTTCCACTACTGGTGCTCAGCCCATGAAGGAGAGTAGACAAGTGCAGAATTCAAAGTTCAGCATGTTACACTATTATCAAAATAAAATATTTAAACAAACACTTTGAAGTAATGAATAATATATATGTACAACTCTCTGCTGCAGAATGAATCATCCTTACAGGACAAAATGAAAATATTTTTATAAAATTACAGGTTCAGAAAAAAAACCAAAACCAAGAAAGAACACTAAAGTGCTGAGGTACCAAATACAAAATTTTCTAAGATGGTATGACCCCAGTTTTCATAAGGCATGCAGTTCACCTCACTTGAATCCTGACTGGGGGGGAGGGGGGGCAGGGGGATATTGTTAAAAATAAAAAGTAATCTTTAGAGTCCAGTAGGCCACATATTCTACAGACACCACATACTTCTCCTACAAAACTACTTTTTCTTTTACTGTATGTTCAATACTACAGGATTCAAAGGAAAGAAAAGTTACAGCTAATACCATTTTTTAAAACCTCTAAGAATAGCCTAAACCAGCTTTTCTGAATATAAAAGCTGCAGTATTTAAAATCCAAAATTTGGAGCCTTTTGAGTATAGCCAAACACTGCATCCTAGTAGAAAACAAAGATTCAAAGACTATTTCCCTTTCCTAATGATATAAAATCATAATCTGTCATCCTCTAAGATCACAAGTACCAGACCCACACACACACACAAAAATATAGACAAAAACCTCCAAATAGAAGCCTATCCGGGAAAAAAATCCTAGCAGAGAAAAATTTCACAAGCAATGGAAGAGAACATTTAATTTCCAAATTGATGCTATGAAAGGATGAAGATGGAGAGACAGGATAACAAGTGAGGCATATGAGGCATTCAGAGCTGCAGGACAAGTATACAAGTCCACCACTCATTGTGAGAGTCAAATATACAACTCCCTCTGTCTCTCTTTTCCCCTTACCACTTCCATCTCACTGCCATTAAAATTGCATCCTAACACTCCCCATATACCCTAAAAAGCACATATGCAATGATTTTGGACATATCTGCAATACTGAAGCTACCATTCCCCAGAGTCAATCCCCAGCACTCCCTGCATCATGCACTCACTCCATTTACAAGGTGTGCACAAAGACTCATACCAACAAAACATTGTTCATAATCCATTTATTTGGAGAATTAGTCTGTTTTAGCAATGCTAAGATCACTGTTATGGTTTTGAAGGGTTACCTGACACCAGGTAACAACAGGTAGAGGTCTGCTCGAAACCTTGTGTGTTCACAAAGCATCTCCTGATAATCTACAAATTTATTATGTAACTTAGTTATCACGTGTCTATGTTGAGCTAATTCAAGAGGAACTATATCGAAAAAACACAGTTAGAAAGGCAGGTAAGAGGAGTCCTGGCTTCCACCAGCTCCTACATAGCATCCTCACCTGGTGTAAAGAAACTGAAAAAGGAGAGCAGATTTGACAGAGACACTGTTAGGGGAAAAAAAGAAAGACAAAGCAGGATGGCAAACCCCAGCCTTCACACTTCAACATGCTTTGCCCCTATGGCTAAAGATTACACAGTGCTTTAAAACGAAAAAAACCCAAAAAAACAACAACAAAAAAACCCCAAACCCACAAACAAGGCAAATCAAAAGCTGTTCTGCATCACCACACTCGCTCCTGATGACAAGTTCTTGAGGAGGCCAATGTGTATGTGCCGAGCCCTGCAGGGCTGCCAGGTGAGCAGGGTCCAGGCACAGGACCCTGTGCCACACTCACACCTCATCCAGCACTGCCTTGGGAAAGATCCTGTCAGGCAGGAGAGTGGGGAAGGATGTGCTCGAAGCAAGAGAAGGGGCAGCCATGTAGCGCAGCAGGCAGAGGTTGCCATTTACAGCTGTTTCGTATCTGCTGACTTCTATTTCGTATTTTACTGTAAGCGAATGCCAGGCAAATATTTTTTCTTCCCCTGTAGTTAAGTCAAACGTATCATCAGCTTCAAGTATTTTACATTTAATCCGTTACATTGCACTGCTGCAAATGACGAGGTTATATGTGGCCTGAAGCAATAATTTTTTAAAAATAAATAAATAAACCCCCTCCCAAAAAACAAAACAAAACCTCTTTCCGGTCAAGTGGAAATACATGACTCGTTAAGCCAGGGTAAAATCAGTTATGGCCTGGAGATGCATCTTCCCTTCTGTCTGAATAAAACTGACATTTGCGTTCCACCACTACAGACTCAGCAAACAAAAGTTAATTAATTTAGGACAGCAATTCTTTTAATGCTTTTGGCAACATCCTAAACCAGTGAATACAAATTTAAGTATTTGTGGTGTTCTGAAATCTTAGGAGAGAGTGGCAGCTGAACAATTCAGGACAGTTTAAAAATAATGCAAAGAGTTCTGGTTTATACTGCACTCAAGTTGCTATACTTCCACTCATTTGCCAAATGCTATTTGCATCTAGATGTTTCTTCTTCTCCAGCTAAGTGATTGATATTGTTGCTTGCCTCCTTAAATTCTTACTGCTACAAGGATCAGTTCAATTTTATAACTGATGCTCATTTGTGAATTATACCAATAGCTTGCAGTATGTTTAGAAACACAAATCACCATACGGATTTTATATGCACACATATAAAGAGACAGAGAATGTATTAGAAAGATAATAATGTGTCGTAACATTTACAAGTCACTTGCCAGAATCAATTCCTGATGAGATGAGTGGACTAATTTCCCCAGAGACAGATCATACTGTACCCTGCCTGACTGCAGTCTCACTGCCCTGCACAGCTCCTGTACCAAGCCTAGAGATGTGAAACAACACCTCAGGCTCTAAGCTGGCCTGTAACAAGTGTTTGTGTTTGGTAAACATGTTTAGTACTGATCCAGCTAATTCTGTGCAAAATATTTCTTAAATGAGATGCATGACATTTAGTATTTCATTGCCTTTTACATTCCAATATCATCTTCAACTTTCAGTTAAAGGGTATTCAAAAAAAATTATTTTTTTTTTCCAATAATGGAGTCATCTCAAAGTCTGGGCTTACAATTATTTCATGTTCTACCATGCTGAATACTTAAAATTAATCCTCTTCCCTCCTATGGGCTTCCAGTCTGAAGTTACTTAGCGTCAAGTAACCCTTAGCTTCAACCATCTATCTTTAAGAAGGGAAGAGTAGAGCTTCTTGCCCTCTTGACCTGTTCTGTATAATCAGTTTGTAAGCACAGGGTCTTGCATGTATGGCACACTGCTTAGCATAGAGAAAGCTTGGATTTGCTCAAAGCTTCCAAGAAATAACTGCCATCCTAGCATGTGTTTTGTAACAGACCTCCAAAGGAACTGCAGACACAAACTTTTATATTTGAAAGATGCAAAGCTGAGGCAGACAAGTTTGATCCAGAAGAAAATCCAACAGTCTGTAATAGCAGAAAGAAATGTTCCTGCTTACAAAAACAAAAAATAGCAACTCTGGGGGACTGGACGCAGGTTTAAAGACTGGGGACCAGAGATACAGATGTCTTTGTGTCTGAACACTTCCACTTGCCAGACGCACACAGAGCACTTGCACAGCATATACAGCATCAGGACGCATCACTCCTTTTCAGCTTGATGCATGCTCCAACTTCAGTAACCAAACAACAGGGGCTACAAACTTATGCTGGCAAAACAAAATGACAGACACTCAGCCACCCTAGCAGAACCCGTATATTAAGTGTAACCAGCAATTATTTCCAGAGCCCCAGGCAGAGTTTTATAGGACCTCTATACCAGAACATGTTAATTTTCCAGCTCGATTCCGGCAAAGAGCAAGCATTTCCCACCCCATCTCCAATGACAAAAATCTCCAGACAGAAACTGATCACTAGTACCCTGAGGTTAGGAAAAAAGAAAAAACTCATATGTGAATGTTTATTTGCCCAAAGGACTTTAACTCAGTGAAGCCTTTGGTGTCATCCACTGCAGCAGTGCACCAGCCCATGAGGTAATTTGTTGCCCCGCTGCTGCTCCCACAGCAGAGTTTGCAGGACTTCAGAAAGGACAGACCAAAAGCCACAGATACACTAGAGAAATACAAAAATCTTGCTAGAATATGCTTAAAACCTGAATAAAATCAAGTGGAATGGCTGAAGGAATAGATCGGATATGGAATGATCAAGACAGGCATATTTCATTATATCTCCAAGTGAAAACAACAGTCCTGCAGTCAGGACGAAGATCAGAACTGGGTACGTTCATAGAAGGAGAAACAGCGAATGTAAAACACTCTAAATCATTTTACATCTGCTTTTCTCAAGACAGACACAAAAACTGACAGGAAGGAAAAATTCTGCAGAAGTTAGTATGGTTAAGATAAATAAGGAAGCATATATGAATTATATGTTTATATGCCTCTGAACCCAAAACAACGTCTACAACAATTTTCTAAAATAAATAAATAGAAATAAGCATACTATGCCTGTGAGTTTCATCTCTAAGTAAAACAAGGCCCACCCAACATAAAAATATACACACACACATATATCTGTCTCTCTCTCTCTCTCTCTCTATATATATATATAACCAACACTCAAAACAATGTTTACCAAATGGGGAGCCTCAGACTTGTCCAAAAATCAGAGTGAGGCATTGTGTAATATCGATTTGAGGTGCATTATTTGCACATGGAAAAGAACATATGGAACAAGACACTCGTATCTGCTGGATCCTGGAGGGAAGTCTTTAAGACAGTAAAAGTGAGGGAAGCACTGAATTTACAAGGAAAAGTCAGAAAAGCTGAATATATTTCATCTGCTTAGCAGAGGTGCATAGAAACCTCCTTACATTGAAGGATGACAGGACTAATTCAGAAAATTACAAGGGTTGGGGAAATTATTATGAATGATAGAATAAAACTGTTGAGTGCATAAATCCTGACAAAAAAGGTATTAGAGTATGAAACAATTTCCAAAAGAAAGTGACAGAAGTATCATTACCAATGACAAGCCTAAAATTATACCAAATGAAAATCCTGAAAATAAAGATAGACAACTTAGGTGTTTGCTAAATCAAAACAGTGCCTAATTTACCTTGCACAGGTAATTTTTTAAAAATAAGAAAAGATTGGTGGTGATCAGATCTCAGAGGGAAGTCATCAGTAGTTTTGCAGATCTATTTTAAGAAGTATGGTACTCCACATATTCTTAATAGAACTAGGAAAAAAGGTGAACAGTGAGGTGCAAGGCTTGTTGACAATATTTAAGTCAGACAGAAAAGTAAAAATATGGATGGATTGCACAACAACCCCGACAGTTTAAAAGCTACGTTTATGAAAGGCCATGCACATGGGGGAAAAAAAAGTCACAGGTGAAATAACAGGCTCTGATCTGACCACTACCACTTCGGAGCATAATTTTGGGTTTATAGATGTGTTTCATCTACACAAATAATACTCTGCCAGGCTACTCCCAAGTCCATCAGTCCAACAAAAGCCCACCTCCACAAACCCAGGGGAGGAGAGAGGCACAATGAACTGCTCAAACCAAGGACTCCTACTGAGAACACTCCACCTGTCCCAGGAGAGCCTCAGTCCCAGAGGCCAGGCATGGAGCCCGGCAAGATGAGTCACGGGGAGCAGCTCTCCATGTCACCTTCTGGAGGGTTGCTGCCTTGGGGTGTGGGACACATGACAGGATGCAGGGCAAGGACATTTTGGGATTGCACTGGGTTTATAATGGCGCAAGTGCTAGTGAAGACCGAGCTGGAGAGCAGGTGAAGTGGCCCAGGGGGCAACGGGTTTAGAGCGGGTCCCTGAGAGACAGCTCCCGGCTTGAGAATGCCTGCATAACTCTGCAGGTGAGAGTTGGGAGAGTTGGAGAGAGGGGTGTTGGCTGTGGGACCAGGGGGCTCCTATGTCTAGATGCCAGCAACCAGGGAGTCTGGGATCCAGGGGCAGCTACTGGGTAGGCTGAGTGCCCAAGCCCAGCTGCTGGAAGGATCCTCCATCCATATATGTATATACACATTCCCACTCACAGACCTCCATCCTGCTCAGCCAGAGCTGTCTGTGTCTGTATCTGTATGAGTGCTCTGTGTGTCCATCCGTGTTCTCTCTGTGCTGGCCATATATGCAGGTAGTGCATACATATGCCTGCTGGGGATACATTTCAGCCTCCCCACCGGCTGGACCTGGGGGCATGGAGCAGCATCTGCTTCGTGTTGAATGCAGCATGACGTATTTTCCTTCAACGCAAAATACATGCTTTCAGGCAACCATCAGCAAGATGTTTTACAGTCAAAACAAACCAACAGAGAACAAAATAGAAACTAGCTTAACACTGCTGATAAAGCCACAGCGGGCCTGCACCTTGAATGATGACTACAGTTCTGTTCCTCTCCTCACACCATCAACAGTTAAACGGCTCAACCCCAGCTGCCTGGGAAAGGGTGGAAGGAACCAAGATACAACAGTAGCCAATAAAATTCACTGGCGGCACACCCAGGATAGAGGGATCAGTGGTACTGCTTGTAGCCCAAGAGCTAGGAAGCAAACAGTAGCATGTTCACGATGAACAAACACAAGTCAGTCATCTTCACACAACTTGGATAGAAGTCATGGAACTCTGCCAGAAAATGCTGTGGACACTAAAACCCTACAGCCTTAAGGAGACAAACTTATGGAAGAGAAAGGCAGTGACAGTTAATAATCACACAGAGGTCACCCCTATCTCAGGAAAATATCCTCAGTCACATACCACTGAAGGGTGGGAGAAGCCATTACCTTGTTGCTGTAATCCTCTCAAGCCTGTCACTTTCGACCACGGTCAAAAAGGATATGGGGGTAGATGGACCTCAGGTCTGACTCAGTAAAAGTAATTCCTATATTCTGTTCTAATTTTGAGTTTTAGCAGATTTAAAAATAATAACACAGATGACCGCTCCATACAGGCTCATACTTATGTAGACATATCTCTTCGATGCTTCTTCTCTTCTTTCAATCTGCAGTTCCTTTTTTCACCTGGATCACTGACAGACCAAGGTTAAAGAAAGGACCAGCACAAGAACTCCCACAACAAGGAAAACCAACATCCTTCTCCAGGGAAATGGAAAGAAAGCTTCAGAAATCAGAAACAGAAAAATGATGCAGTTTAGATAGATCTGCTGTTGACAGAACTGCAGCATGGAGCCAAAGCACCCCTTGCCTTGCTATATAGCTGATAAGAACAAAGAAAGGTTACGGCACAGATGTATGGGGATCCTCCTGCACCCCCATTTAAATAGCAGAGGGTCCAGCTCCCATAGCCCTTTACTAGCAATCACATATATAATAGCTTTGATTTTTCCATTGAGGCATTTGGAACCTCAGTGCTGCTTGTATTCTTTCCAGTATGGCTCCTACTCAACAACAAGATAAAAGTCACCTCTATAAACATGTGAATCATTAACAGCTGGACTCAGTCTTAAAGGTCTTTTCTAACCTAAACAGTTCTATGATTCTATGAACAAATGTCAGCTGACTCTTGACAGTGAAACCGAAAATCATGATTCATTAATTCCACTAAAATACCTGCCTCACCTGTGGCCCACCTCCTGAACCTCCTCACACTTTGGGAGATACACTTTTTTTTTTTTCCACATAACATATCCACCTTCAACAAGCATGACAACACAAACCCCATCTGTTCCAAGAAATATTTAAAACCCCAATCATGCACCATAATGTCGTTAGCAAAGCAGAGAAGGAAGAGATGGGATTTCATTCAACTAATTTTTAAACAGTTCTCAGTTTAGGTAAAAAACACAGTATAAACTTCAGACAATTATGTAAAGTGGTATAATTATACAGAGCTACCTCAGGCAAAGCTTTCAGAAGCAGCAGAGACAATTCTCCCACACTGGAGACAGGAACCCAGTCATCAGGACAGCGCTTTGTTACTGTTATTTAAAAGGACAGAGTCTAGACCAAAGACACAGAATCAGCAACTCCAAACTCTAAATGCGATGAAGCCAGACAACCCAAATGCCTGCAAATAAATAAGCAATAAAACGGGGGAAAAAGTATTTGAAACAGTAAACAGGCACTCACAAAACTCAGTGCAATAATGGTAGGATTTCAAAACGCAAATCTACAAGACAATGGTTACTGATTGACAACAGCTTTCAATGAACAGGCATCAAGTGTGGTTAAGTAAGAGCTCTAGTGAATGAGAAGACAAAAAGCATACATAGTAAGAGACCTCGATAAATGTAATCCACTGCCAAAAACTAAAGGCAAAATAGCATTAAGATATATTTAAAATACAAAAGGTAAACAAGGATACTCTTCATAAAATTTTCACTGAATCTGATTTATTTTTAAAGAAAAGCAAATTAAAAAGCTCTGTCTAAATTCCAACTGAAGAAAAGCCCTCTGATGTAAACCGAAGCTCATGCTTAGAGTCTGATGGACAGCTGGGAGAAACTAATTTGCAGAACAGGTCCAAATCTTCCAGAGCTTCATGGAAGTGGGATTCTTGACATGTACAAACCTTGAGTCTACTCCTAGGAGAAACCATCTTTCCAAGTTCTCCAATGCAAACACAGGGAAACAGAATTACTATGCACCATTAGCAAAGACACAGAAACCCAAGATGAGGTAATTTGTAACTCTCCTGAAATGACAGATTGGACTTTCAGTACAGGGAAGGACCATAGCATATACTGATCTCAACAACACTGCACCTGGTTTGGGCACTCTCTACACTAGCTTCATCTAGACTTCCACTTTTTTTTTAAGATGTTAATAACAGTAGGTCATCTGGAAAAACTCTAACAAAAGATGCACAAGGAGCAGATTTTTTTTTTTTTTTTACAGGTGGTTGTGAGCAAAAATTTACTTCATCCAAACAGTGAAGATACTCATTGCTTTACAACGTACATGGGGGGGGGGGGAAGTGGAAAAGAAAAAAAACACAAAGTCCATCAAAGCAGAGCAGAGGAAGCCCTGGAAATACAGTTAGGTAGCATTGAGACTTAGCTAACAAACCTCACTAAAAGCCTTGGTACAGTGTCATTCCTTTAAGACACAGTATGTTCATGTCACCTTAAAATGCAAATACAGCTCACAGACACTGAATTTCCAATTGAATTTTGTTTTCAGCTAAAAACCAAAAAAGCAGGGGGGGGTTGCCAATAATTTTTATACGCACATATACATATTTGTGTCTGTGTGTGCACATGTGTCTATATAGTCAAAATCCCATTTTATTTTGTAGTTCTGGCATAAAAACTTCAACCAGCTATATTCTCGACAATTTACTTACTAGAAGATTTGTGGGCTTAATTAAAAATAAATAAATTAGAAAAAAAACCACACACACACAAGATGGCCAAGCACTGACCAGAAGCAGGGAATCTACTCAGTGTTAAAATATTAAAACATTTCATTTGCACTCTCTAGCATTAAGTGTGATGATAGAGAAAGCTAGGAATTAATGAACCATTCCATCCTTGAGATTGGGTTAGTCCCCATAAATGGTAAGCAGTAAATTTCAGAATACGCAAGAATAAATCTTATTAAAACACTAGTTAGTGCCACACACTGATAAGATCCTACTCTCAGATGTGGCTCCTGATTAATCCTATGCACGAAAAAGGAGAATGGCATCACTTCTTGCTCTTTCCAAGCAAGATATACATTGCTCTCCCAAATCACACAGGAAAAAATGCAACAAGAAGAATGTAATTCATATGGCCACAACTAAAATCAATTTGGCATACCCAACCAGTACACAGATTAAAATACAAAGGAATTGTCTGTGAATTAGACAAGTTTCTGCCTCTCATTTCCACAAAACATTCTATATGAACTTTTGCCAAACATTAGCAGTTGAAGCCAGTCAAAAAGCAGCACGACTGGAAATAAACCCACCCTAGCACAACTGTGTCTAAAAGCTTGAGATCTGCATTTTTAAGGGACATACAGGTTATCTTTAATTGCTTAAAATGGAAGCTAACAGAAGGGCAACTTTATTAGTCTTTTCCTTACTGCTAGGGAAAAACCGCAAAAGGCAGGGAAGAATTAGGCAGATATTACTGTAGACTGTTTTGTTTAATAGTATGATAGAAATTACATAAGTTAAAGTTGGTTAAAACCATGAATTCCATTAAAGCTATTTTCCTGAAGGAAAAGGGAAGAATCAAAATTTTAATTTCTGAAACAGATCCTCGCAGAAGCTGAGGCCGACAAGCGAATGCAAGCCCAGCAAAAGCACAGGTAAGAGGATTTGGAAGAGAACGATAGAAGGCAGCCTACCCAAAGGAGAGATCTAAATGTTAGAAACCAAGTCTGGCATTTAGTCGCTAGAAAAATAAAACCTAACACAGCAAGTAGCTTGCTCTGTAAACTCTGCACAAGCTAAACAGTTGGCTGCCAGGCCAAGAACACGGCAATCCAGTTGCAGTCTATAAATGCAAATCCAAGTCCAGCTGAGTATGCAGCTTGTCTACTCTCAAACTACCAGCAGTAAGCAAGGATGACAGCCAAAGCTAAAGCCAGCAGCCAGTCCTCATGTAAAAATACCTTTGTGTGGTCTAAATTAGATGTATTCCTGAACAGCACCCTCCCCCAGGATTATAACAGTGCTCAGTATCAGCAAGGGGAATAAAGCACTGAAAATACTTGGAGAAAATTTAAGACAGACAACGCTGGCTTTGTAAGCAAATAACACATGCTAAAAATGCTTTAAAAAAATCACTAGGAAATTAATACAATCTGTGCTGAACCCCTAACTCACTATACCTATTAATTTAAAACATTATTAAATGCAGTGCATAACTGATGGCAGACAACATGTTTTTCAAAGTGCTTGATTTTCTAAATACTTGTAACTACATTTTCAGAAATCCTAAATTAGTTTTTTACAGCAGCATGCTCTTTTTATATTTTTATTTTCGTTCATCTAGTAATTTGGTAAAATTATAGGTATTTTAAAATCAGGTACAAGAAATTACCTTCTCCAATTTATGAATGTTGCTTTTGAAAGAAATCTATTCAAAGAATGCACTGCACAAAATAAGCAATAACCAAGAAAAACAAACATGCCACCTCATACAAATTTTAGAATCCAAAACATTATTTTAATGAGCAAGTTTTTCCTGATGAATCTTATGCACTGTATAGTTTTTCCTCCATGAAATCAGGCTCCCTAACCATCCCACATCACAGTAGGGAATGTAAAGAGCACTCTGGAAAGTTTTGTTTTCAATATTTAAAAAAGAAAAAACAAACCACTTTCAATTAATAGGTAGGATGAAAAAGACTACAGGAGAACAAACAAAACCAACCAAACAAAAAATAAAAACCAAACAAACCAAACAAAACCAAACAAGAAAAAAAAAAAGAGAAAGAAAAAGGAAAGAAAAAAGAGCGTTTTCATTAGCACAGGTTTCATCCATTACAAAGCTCTTCTTTGTTTCAACTTCCCAGCAGATCCTTAAGTTTCTAGAGAACCTGAAGGATCTGTTTTTTTAAAAAGCACTACCTGAAACAAATGTATAAGGTCAAGGTATACTACCTTTGAATGTAATCCATACTAAATGTTGTCAAGCACACTACTAGGACCTATGCAGCTAGCTTTCTGCAAGTTCCATTAATGCTGTTGTAAAGGGAAATACCCCGTTTGCTCACTTATTTTCTGAGAAATGGCACACTACCTCATCTCTCCCTCTGGGAATCAGGACTGATTTCATGAGTATCAGCTCCTCAGGTAGCAGGAGAAGCCAATCCACTCTTAGCTAGAGACTAAAACCTTTCCAACTGTAGTATTTATATATGTATTTATTCTAGTTGGTATCGGTGCCAATGATTGAAACTGACACTGCCTTTGTGTCTCTTGCTCTGCTGGATTTTAACTGGTAAGCTGAAATTTCTCATATCATGTTCAGACTTCAATGACAAATTCCTTCTATTTTTAATAGACATGCTGAGGGAAACTGAATGCTTTATATGACATTAAATTTCTTTTTGGGCAAACTTTTCTTTTGAAAATTTTAGATATTCCCTTTTCAGCTCAGGGACTTGAAGCCCATCAGACAGGGCTCTGTATTAAGAGATCTGGGTAGACTTTCCAGAGAGCTCAGAAACCCTGCACAGCAACAACTGACAGATCAAACAGACCTTTCACAGATACTAATTTACACACATCTATTAAAGCTCTAATGGAGTTCAAAAAATAGTATTTTTGCAGAGTCCATTCATTTTGACAATGCCTTTGAGAAAAGCTTTTCTATGGACTCATCATCCACAGAGAGATCTGTCAAGGGAACCCAAGTCTGGAATTGGCCACCCATTCCCATCAGCCTGGGACTATAGGGACAAAGTCAGAAAATGTCTTCTTCAGTAGTGGATAACAGAACAGGAGTTAAAAGGGACGTGGAGGAACCTGTTCAGTCCTTGAGGCAAATGATGCTGTAACTAAACCCAAACAGACAGACTGGAGCAAGGTGCACAAGAGTATTGCAGGAGCAGAAACTCAAAAAACAGGACCAACAGGCAAACAAACTAGGTGAGAGAGGAAAAAAAACAAAAACTAGAAAGCTAGTTAGAAGCTACAGTGAGAAGGCAGAAAATCAAGAGCATGCACATGTCACACAGAATGGGAACCACTGGAAGAGGAGCCGTCTAAAATAAAGAGGATTGAAATCTACAGGAGGCAGGACTAGAGTGAGCATCCACATGCTTGTCCTCCTGCCACCCTGCATCGCAGCTTTCAAGGTAACCCTTCACTTTCCCCCAAGAAATCCCCACACCCCAGTTTCAAACAAGACTGACCCTGCCCTTATATCTAAATAGCAGCTAAATTTAAAAAAAAAAAAAGTTAGAGACTAAAAATTAAACAGGAAAGACATTTTCCTCTCAAATACCTGTGATAAAATCAGATTCTGCCTTTTTAACACTGATAAGGGCAGAAAGTACAACTGAAGCAGCAGGACAGCAGCTATAGCACATGACCAGTTGTACCACAATCAGCACAGAGAACTTTCCTTCCCC
The DNA here is from genome assembly GCA_025331215.1 of Actenoides lindsayi. Classification (NCBI taxonomy): domain Eukaryota; kingdom Metazoa; phylum Chordata; class Aves; order Coraciiformes; family Alcedinidae; genus Actenoides; species Actenoides lindsayi. Next base: position 21,188 of record WTSP01022430.1, on the reverse strand, counting down.
ACTGATACAATCCCCTCCTCAAATCCCACACACTTCCCTCTACCCCTTTCCCCACTAATAATACTTTTTCACTATAATCACACTCAAAGCTCATCTCTGCATCCCTTTTAACATGCCCATGGGGCAAGAGCTATGTACGTGCTGCTAGCCCACATATGCCAGGTGTCAGCCTGACAAAAAAACCCCACGTTCTTTTAATTCTTATCTTAAAGACATATTAATTCGTACCTCTCTGCTCTACACAGCCTCCAATACGTACGAAAGCTGTAGGAAATTCTCTGTGAGATTTCCTCCTCTTTCCCAAATCATATCTGACTAATAGGATGAAGGATTTAAAAATTTTACTCCCAGTTAGGCCAATACCAAAATTCAACCCCTTGGGGTGATGCAAGTTCACTACCAGTGGTGGACACTGCTGCTTGTGGGGGCAAAGTCATAAAACCCTATCCTGCTCTGCCACACACCACCTCGACACATCCAAGGGCACTGAGGAAAAAGCACCTCCAGAAGAACACATATTTATAAAGCACCAATTTGTGAAGCTTACTTGAACAACACCAGAAATGCCAAGACACGTTCATTCTGGTATGTTGTGGCCGTGGTCTTCAGGCTCACAGCCCTGAAAAAAACAGGCAGAATCTAACAATGTCTGGAGTGTAGCTGATACTTCATTTCTCCTGAGGACTTCTATGTATTTATTTCCTAGAACAAATTTCCCCATTCATACAGTTGGTGTAGCAGTTTCTTTTGTGAGCAAGCCTCTGCTCCATATGCTTTGGGGAAATGAATATGAAACAGATTTTTCTTCACCAAACCTGTAAGATTTCACACCTTGCCTGTTTTATTCAGAAGCTCCCATTTTACTTTAATTACATCCTCCCAAAGCAGAGTGGAGAGCAATGTCAGGTTCCTTTGAGGGTCCTAAGGGGAAATATTTACTAAAAGGGCTCTTTATCAGCTCCTGCTCATTCTGGATGTCAGGAATTTTAATTACATTTTTGGCCTTTATCAGAAAGTATTTTTTTGCATTAGATAACTCTTTCACCTTGAGAGGATAAAACCAAGAATACCTGGATTTGTTCATGGAAGTTCTCTTAATACTGTTGAATTCCTCCTCCTCTTGGAAGAGTGGGGTTGACTTCTGTCCTCTACCACATAGCAAAAAAAGCACAGACAGTAGAATTTGTACCAGCTGACATCCTTCTTGATGATATCCCTTCAACACATTAAAAATCAGCTTCTAGCCACTCCAGAAATTACTTTCTCCTACAACTCTGAGTATTAGTACTATCTATTATTACAGTTGCTAATTACAACATAGGATTTCTGTAGGTATGTTTCTTTGCCAGATCTTGGATTGAAATCTGTGCTAATTAACTGCCTCTGGGTGACTGTTGTTCTTACTGCTCTTGTTTCAACCAAATAGGTCAGAGAGCTGGAAGGATTTTATCATACTTGAAGTTAAGTGAATATACCAGGTCTTAATTTTCCAAAATAGCCAATGCATTTTCTTTACAACATCCTCCTATTTACATTCTTTAGGGTAAAGACTTCAAATTTGCATCAAAAATCTGCCATGGAAAATTACTGAAATTTAGCTGCAGTACAAAACCAACCACAAAACAAGGTGTTTAGCGGTGTTCATGAGAAAAAATTTAGCATGTTAAATGCTCAGATGCCTGATGCATGCTCATAAGAAAGTATTAGCCCTGATCTCATTAAGTATGCTGTACTCCAAGGCTACAAGGACAAAACTGGACATTTTCTGTAAGATTACTGCCAAAAGCTTTACACACAGATACAGAAGGTAGGTGTTAGAACATATACAATACAGTGATCATTATAAGCACCACCAGCAGCTTGACAGCAAACATGAAGAATATAGAAGTACAACTGTCAGATCAGGGTAAGGAAAAATTCATTAGCTGAGTATGTATGGAAAGGAAGCATACTGCTACAAAGAAAACCTTTATGAGACTAAAATTATTGTACAAGCAAACAGGATGTTAAGTGTGGAAAGCAGCATGCGGTAAGCAGCACTGCAGAAAGAGATCTGGACCGCAAGCCAGAGACAATGTCTACCTCAAGCAAGCAAGCTCAAGGTTTTTATTAGCATCACAGGAAGTTGAGGACAGGGATACCTAATATGTAGGTAAAACAACAGAACTCAGATAAATTCAGAACTGAACAGCAATAAACATTTTAATGAGACTTGGACAACAACTGGGAGACAACTGCTGACTTTGCCTGCCAATGTACTCTGACACAATCCTGACGAGCGTGTGGGAGTGCGTGTGTGCCTGGGGCATTTTATATTTGTTTCAACGACCATTCCATAATGATTTATGGACCAGCACTGGTTCATGAACCACAGGCTGAATTAACACTAGCCAAAATGACCTTTCCAGTCCCTTTTGTCATTTTTACCTCTTGATTCTATGTAGATGCAGCATTTTGCCCATACACTCAATTATTGCTGTATTGGTGGGGAAAAAAAGTAATAAATTATGACTTTTTTCATAAGATTTGTCATTATAACATTTTTCCCAGACAAGAAGCAGCATGTATCCTATTTAGTTTGTCTTCACCATCACTGCAATAGAACTTACTTATAATGTACGTCTAAAGAGGTACCTCAATAATAAGGAAAAAACAAGGATACATTCTGGCAGAAAATGGAAAGAAAAAAAAATTAAAGAAAAAAAAGGAACAGAAAAAGAACGAAGGACAACAGGTGAGATGGAAGACGGGGAGCAGTTCAGAGACCCTTTGCTATTAAGGCAGCAGGAAGAAGAAAGCAGGGGAAAACTAAACAAAACAAAAAAAACCAGGATGACAAATCACACTCACAGAATCTCAAATGGAAAAAGCTTTCTGACATCTCCAGTAAATCACCAGTTGAAATTGTTTGGAAAGCTTTGTAGCTATTGATGAAAATTCTTCCAGATGCTGGGTGCAAATGACAATGATGGGTGCCCATTAAGTTACTGAAACAGAGAGCTGACTGCCCAGTACCGCCAGGCATGTTCCTTCATGCTACAAACCAGGCCAGAGAGAAAGTCAGCTGTGGAGTAAAATCACATACGTACAAGCTGCTATACTGATTTATTATTTATTTTCATTAATAATTACTCACAAAAAAAAAAAAAGAGGCACTTTTAATACCCGTGGCTGCCACAGTACTCTTCACTCTGTTGCTCCAAAGCAAAACAAGAAGCAGGAACACTGCCAGAACAGCTCAGTTCTGCCCACTACAGAACGCTGCTGCGCTCTGCGTAGCAGTTAACCTCCAATTCAAAACTAAGACAACAAAGTGGCTTTGCAAAAGCTGCACACACTGTTGCTGCCACCACTCACAACGCAAGCAGACTGGCTTACAACGTGGTGACCAGAGCAGTTTACAATCCTCCCCTAGAAGCCACTCCAAGGCACATCACATCATCTATCCCACTTTCAGTGAGATGACCACAGACAATACCAAGCAGACAATTCCAACTGTTTCAACTTCAAGAGTAGTAGCAGTCTTTTATACCTGGTTGCCCTCCTAGAAGTTACCTCTCTCATCATTAATGATGCGTACTTTTCTGATACGATCAGATAGTATTTTTCTTCATTACATTATCTCTACAATGCCGCTGAACTAACACATCTGAATTCACACAGTAATTCCACATCTTGCCAGGGACATTAACTTTATTATTGATATAGAGATAAATTAGAGTTAAAAATTATGCAACAAATTACTGATTTGTCAAAAACTAAATGTTTCAAGGAAAAAAACCTAACATACAAAAAGTATTATTAAAAAACCCTTACACATATACGGATTCTGGTCGTTCCCATGTTGAGCTGCTGGATCCATGTCTTTAGGATATTCCACCATGCAGAGTGGCTAGTGACAGTAGGTTCCAGAGTTCCTGCTTTAGATTTAGAAATTATCTGGGCTTTCAGGGCTTCCCTATTCCCACCCACACAGCTCAGAAATCTGTGGCTAGAGTTGTAGCTGTAGCTGGAATAACTTCCAATTCAATGGCAAGGAATCTGGAACTGAGAGCCCTCAGTCTCAGTCAGAGGTGCCCAGATTTTCCAAGCTCCCCGATACACAAGCAGAAATACTTCCCTATTCTCCTGCCTCTTTCTCTCACCCATCTCCTCACAGTCAAGTTAACGGATATAAAAAATTTTCTTTACATATATAAATTATATATGTATAATATTATATATATATATTCATGCCACAAAATGGAAAAGTCAAACATTTAGCCCAAACAATAAGAACAGCCTTAAGTGAGTAAAGTAAATTACAATCATCTTCTTGCAGATAAGAAGTTACAAAGGCTCACACACAGGCAGGCACATGCAACTCAGTGGGGATTAAAAAAAAAAGAAAGAGATGATCAACTTTCAGTGGTTTAACTGAATTAAAAAAAAAAATGTTCATGGACAAGATCTGACTTAACTCCATCACTTCAGTTTTCATCATTCATGTGAATCAGGAAGGACTAGGACAAAGTGAACTATTTTTTAAAAAGAAAAAAACACAGGAAAACATTGAAGACTAACATGAAAGAGAGATGATTGAGGACATTAATAATTCTTGGGTAATAAGTAAAACGTTATAAAGGATAATGAAGAGAAGTGCAGATTAAAAGCAATGTCAGGGTATCTGAGGAAAACAAATAGAAAGTTAACATACCAGCAGAGGACCAATGAAGAATCCAGTGAGGAGCTCTCCTCAAAGAACAACAGTGGCTCCAAAAGGGAAGAGGATGGATTTGTGAACAGTGGGAGGGAGAACTTCCAAGTTTACCATAAAGGCAAATCTGGATCTGGACATCAGTCTTGGGCTTCCAGCTTTAGAAAGGATACTGACCAATTACATAGGTGTGAAGAAAAGATAAGCAACATGCAGCCTAAGTACAGAAGGCCTCTTCAACAAGTAACATGGACAGCAGTGACAAAGACAGATACAGGTGACACTGTACCCCAGTGGGTAATTTCTGCTCACCCTTTCTCGAGAAAAACACAATGTTCATCAGAATTATCAATCAATAACATAAAGACTTTCTTCACATAATGCAAAATTGGACTGCGAATTTAATTTCCATACAAATGATTACAGGATTACATCAGGCATTTGTAGAAATGACAAGCACAATCACTTAATAATAGTAAGCATAAGAATATGAACAGAAACTTCAAAAATAATACAAATTCTCAAACTCCAGGACAATAATAAATTTCTAATATCCCCAACAGGAAGGTTACCCTGCATTTCACTGCTCCTGAGTTTATTACCTTGAAGGATGATATACTAGACATGGGCATAGATCACAATGAGAAGGACCTCGGCCCCACTGAACATGCAAAAGACAATGTTCCTGTTTGAACATTATTTTCTCAGTCCCTTTCCTTCTGGTAAAATGAAAATAAAACAAAAAAAACCCCAAACCAAATGAAACAAACAAACAACAACAAAAAAGCACTACAATAACTGAAGATCATTACAAGAAAACAAAATTAAATGTTATAAAGCCATTCAAAAAACATTAATAGCATATAAAGACATCAATGATAATATAACAAAGGGAAATACAAGTATTAGATAAATTAAGGGCTTGGTTACTTAGGTTACTTAGGATAATGGCAAAACAATTTTTTTTGGTCATTTCCCCTTTTAAGAGATACCTCATTTTAATATAACTAGAAATGATAACATATTAAAACGCATTTTGATGATGTTTATTCATGACTTCACCACAAAAGAAATTAAAACATTTGCAGAGTGACATGAGATGTAATTAAAGCAGTTTCAAACAATTCCACCCCATGAATTTTTGCTTATTCCTAAATTTAAACATCCTAATTGGACTAAAAATTGAATATTGAATAATAATTGCATTATTGAATAAAAACGAGAAATACTTTTTCAAAACAAATCACGTTCTGAATGTCAAATTATGCTTACACAGTCTATACTGTATCTAAAGAAAGAGATGAAGGAACTACTAGACCATTAGAGAAACTTGTTGCTCTCTTTAATTAAAGTGACATTTTGTTAGTATTTCCTCAAATGGGCAAACATTAGCTCACATCTTTGAGCACCACAGCACAATTCCTATTTGTTGTATAACATTTTCCAAGTTGTTTTTTGGGTTTTTTCCATTCTTCGTTAAAAAAAAAAAAATCCATTTCTGAAGAAATTTTTATCAACCTGAAGTTCTCACCATGGCCAATTTAACAAGGATTCCATGGCAATATATTCTACCTGTTTTCCTAGCTGTTTTTCACTGAGCCTGCACTTGGACAACTGAAGATCCGAATTCTTCCCATAACTTCCCTAACTCATTGCAACTTGAAACACCACAAAAAGATCAATTATCTGAAACCACATATCAGACTCAGGTTTAGAAAGAAGCAGAACATGATGCTGATAGCTGAATGCAGAAACTAATGTAAAAACTATTTGCTTCTCTTTACCAGATGATGCCCATAGCTTAAGGAAAGCTGAAGCGTGGTCATGTAGAAAGTGAGCAGGGCCTGCTCAGGTCAGATAAAACCAACAGCAAATGTCCCATGTTACACAGTACCGGGAAACCAGCCAAGGCATTTAAGTCCACCACCATCAAAAGGACAACCCTAGAAGCTCACTAAAGCATGAGTCTTAGGAAAAATTCTACAGTAAAACCTAAGGGTGTCCGAGACCAATCTCAGAAACTATCTCCAGTGTAGTCCAAATAACTTGGAAATCAGGAGGAGGGGTGAAGATTACCAGCTAAACTGGTCTCTTACAGATGAACTTAAAATCACAGAATCATTTAGGCTGGAAAAGATCACTGAGTCCAATCATAAACCTAAAACTGCCAAGTCCAACTTGGAACTATTCTACTGAACATGCTTATGTACCTTTCTGCTCACATCTTGATATTAGCTGAGTAGATTTTCTACCAAAACAACAAACAAACAAACAAACAAAGTCAATTCTTGGGTTCACAGGAAAAAAATTGTCTCCTCTCTTCTGTGCAACTGGACTTACAGATGATGAGCCCCCAAATTCTGCAACAGCAAATCATAAACTTGCTTCTGGAAGATCAAATAAGCAAGAGTACTTTTATTCTTGTCTACGTTCATGCAGCACCTCAGTTCAAGGAGAAAGATGACATTTTCATTATGAAAATAATGCCTCTCTCCCCTGATTAGACATTTATGTTCAAAAAAAACATTCCTTGAGGACTGTTTTTCAGGGAAACCTTCTATAAAGTACATTGAGATGCACCAGTAGACCAGGAAACTAGCACATACAAATTAATATTCATATGGTTTAATGATGTGTACACCAGCAATCCTTACCATTGCAATACTGAAGTCTGTTTAGAGACAAACGCATGAGTATTTTCTGTTAACACTTTTTTTTCAAACTGACTGTAAAGCTACAGAGCACTAGAAGAGATTTATAGCAGTCATATTGCAAAATAATAATAGTTTTATTCAGCTTATTTTTTTTATTATTCAGCTTACTCCATGGATGGCAACATAGAAATGGAGTTTCTGTTTGACATTGGCTTCCTGCTTCTAAGGAGGAGCAAAAGGATTTGCAATCCTTCCTATGCATTTTATTCACACAAGTCCATCTTCTGCCCACAGAGGAAAAAAAAAAAAAGTGCCTCTTTCTTCTACTTATATTTTCTAACTATTACAAAGAAATCTTGTTCAACTTTTGCACACAGGAAAGACTACAGACCAGACTGTTCCACTGACTGAAGAACCAGACATGAGAGAGTTCAAACTGCAAAGCAGACAGACATCTACTGTGATCTTTCACCAACCACACCTCTGTCCCATTTCAGTTTTTTTCCACAAAATAATTCATACCTCGCTGTAAAGAAAGAAGGTGAAGGTTTATAGAACATTGCTGAAGATGAAAAATGCTAACAACCTCAAAGTTCTCACTTCTCCGGGATAAAGCAAAAAACATTAAGATTTGTCTGGGAATGTTTTATTACTTCCTGTGGAAATTTTATTTTTTATATTATTACTTAGATTGCTTTGCCACTTAGCAGTTGTTACTGAATTTTCAGAACACAGAAAATTCATCAGAAGTTCACAAAAATAGAGAGATTGGAATACCAAATCAAATAGTAAGGATTATCCAGAAATGTATGTATTTTTAAACTCCCTGGGAATTAAGGTAGAAAGCAGAAAAACTGCATTGCTGCTATTTTTCCTCCAAACACCTTTCAATGCCAATTCACAGTAACAGCCCCACAGTGTTTAAATCCCTCATTCTCAACAGGTGATCCTCTCATTTCATCTGACACAGTACTCCAGTTTCCAGAAGAACAAAGCCTAAATTGCAGCTCTCCCAAATGACAGCAACACAGATAGACTGAAATTCTACTTTCAACAAATTCAACAGAAATTTTTCATTTATTTCAACCAAGATGCTACCCTACTTTGTACAGTAATAATTTCTGCTTCTTACATTTAAATATACAGTGGGGAAAAGCCTGTGGGTTTTAAAATCTCCATGACAGAAAAACGTGGAAAAAAGTAACTCGCAAGGTCTTCATTTTGACAAAGATTTTTCCTCCTGCTACGGTACGTAACAGCATTTTTGTGAATCAAGTAACTCTAAAAGCACACTGGGATCTCAGACCTGTTCAGGTAAATGGTACATGTCATTTTTGGTGATAAAACCACCAGCTTCAAGTATACAAGTTTTTTACAAGTTTTTATTCACGAGGTAACATTTTTCAGTGAGCAGAAATGGAAAGGTTTTCCATGAGGAAAAAAAAATTTTAAAAAAGTAACAGAAAGCATCTTGCAGTTCCACAGATATTACTTCTCTTCAAACAAAGAATATGAGGAATAAGCAAAGGAATACCACCAACAAAAACTATATTTTTTATGGTCTTTGAGAAAAAAGATATTTAATAAAAAGAAAGGTAGAAAATGTAGGCTATTTTAAATCACTTTTACCGGCTTTCTCTTTTGCCCCAAAACAGATATTAGCACATACCACAAGAATGATCTTTAATTAAACAAAATAAATAGTTTCTTTTTAGAATTACCCTTTGATCCACTGAAGCATGTAAGTCATAAGCTTTAATGTAAAGCACGTTGACTTCAAAGAGATTATTCGTTCTCAAGTATCCATACATTTCATCAGCAAAGGTTTCAGTGGCCTTGACTTAGAGACCTTTTTAAGATCATCAAACGAACTGGGACCATGTGCATTATCCATTCACATAGTTAGAGCCTAACAGTTTACTGAGTGTAATGATCTGATCCAGAAAAAAATGCATTTTTAAATACTCTTCTGGATTAGCCACTCTGTATAGGACAGTTTGCCGGTTCGAGTCTTTCACATTCAAATTTTGCTGATAAACAGATCTCTGACATACTATCAATTTATGACAAATTTTTGTTTTTCCTTTTAATCCTTCCTGTGCTAAAATGATTAATATCCGATTATCAACCAGGATCCACATGCAAATAGGATAATTTCTGTGTTTGAACTTGAACACCCAGATTGAATACAATAATCCAAAAAAAATTCTGTTTAAAGAACATTGTCACAAACCATGACTTCAGAACAGTTCCAGGAACAGACCTTCACTTTCACTCACCACGTATTTTACTTTACTTCTACAGCATGCCACAAAAGGTACATTTTAAATATCATGAAAATGCTTACCTTTAACCTTGCAAGCTCTTAAATGTTTGTAACTACAACCATGAGTATCCTAATTGCACAGCAATAATCTACAATTCAGTACAAACTTCACAGAAAATTACAGAGCATTAGCATAGAGCATAGCTGCAGAAAATCCAGAATTTCCTAACTAGGACATTTAGAAGATCCACATAAACATACTTAATTTTCATTTTAATAATTGAAAGCAAAACCATACAAATTACACAAAGACACTTTAACTATTACAGGCAGTTAGCACTAAGGAAATAATAAGCAACACTTGAAACAAGTCAATTAAAGCCTACTTTTCAATACGTTCCTTCAGAGTATTGGCCTAAACACCAAAGAGTTCTTTGGTTTCAATGAACAGGCCCATCACGCTATTTTTTCTTTTTATGCGGACTTCTTTCTTTGCAGTTAAAGAAATTACATATGC
>WTSP01022430.1:0-10955 GCA_025331215.1 Actenoides lindsayi | reverse complement strand
AAAAAAAAAGAGGGGCAGGGGAGTGTCAGGAAAAAAATACTGCCAATCTTGGTAAGATCAGGAAAAAAAAGCAAGGAGTGATGGAAGAGGAAAGAAATGTCAAAACTAGTCTGATATATTTTTCTTTTGCAGCTTACGATGTACAAGACAATTTCTTTCAGATGATGTGGAGCTCCATAACTCAACTACAAGGATGTCTCCTATATTTAAACCACTACCCAAGCAGGCCATCATGAAATTCTCAGAGGTTGTTTTTCTTTTTTAAATTACTGCCATTACTTGCCAAAAAATAAAATTATATATGTATAATAATACAACTTCATTAATACTTTACCTACTACCTTGATCTTTGGCTAAAAAAGAAAGTAGAATATACAGCCAGCAGCTGAACACTTTTCTTTTTCTTTGGTCGCAAAAATTTATATTTAATGACAGAGGGCAAGTCATCTGAAAAATAAGGTTCTTTCCATATTTAAGTGTTCTGAAAAGCAAGACTCCGTTCACACTAAATATTTAAACAAATAACAGTGAACAGATCTAAAACATGTCTAAGCAGAATGATGAACGAATACAATATATATATTTGCCTTTCTTTGTTTGTTTGTTTTTTAAAAAAAATAACAACCAGAGGTACGCATGCATGCCTGAATCTGTGGACCTGTGAAAGCAACACCTTAGGCATACAGGAAATTTCAAAAACTTTAGGGTTAGTGCCTTCAAGACAGACAAAGGAAATAAGAGAGACCATAAGAAAAGCCTGAGTTAGTGCATCATTTTTGTCAGCAACAGTACTGACAGGAAAGTTTGAGAATACTTATACTTGGGAAGCCTCATAACATTCAAATCAAGATAACATGAAACTTAAGTTACAGGACGTGTTGGCTCAGTAAGAAAATACAAACACACAAAAAACACCAGACGTGTTTTAGCACTTTGTGCTTGAGGTGCAAGGAAGGCGTTTGGGTTGGGGGATTTTTTGCTACTAATAATGTTCCTGAATTTAGTAAGTTATTGACTCACAAGAGCTACAAGTATAAAGCCACTGAATTATCCTTTACACATTATCAATTTCACTCTTTCTCTCCCCTCTCTATGCAGCCACCCACACCCCAGCTGAAAGCATTTAATCAACTGCTTCACTTTTGACATGCAAATCCTGCAAGTTTATCTGGCTCTTGCACATTTTGCAAACAGTTCTAGTAAGAGGTGAAGTTAAAAGCGCTACAAATTATAATTTCAAAATACATTTGTGTAAGAGATGAGACACATTTCCTCTGTCCTGCCAAACTGTGATGTATGTGGAATCTTTTACAACAGTTTACTGAAAACCTACATCTTATATACTGTTTGTTTGGTTTGGGAAAGGTTAGTATTACTAAAAAAGGTCAAGCGATTTACAAGTCTATACCCCACAAAATTGGAAGTTTTATCAAATAAATCAGGTATTTTTAAAAGGCTTAGGCTCAAATCTCCTCACCACATTCAAAAACATTGTACCACTTACAAAACCACCAGAAAATGTAAAAATACAAAAGAATAAAACTGGCAGATACAGATCAAGGAGGCAACATATTTTTGGACAATGATTTTCTCTGACTTTTCTGAAGAGACCTTGGACTGAGAAATGGCCTCTGCTAACAGCTACAAGGGCTCAGTAAATTCGCTGGCACAAGTTAATTAACCTCCAGAATCCAGCAAAGTTGCATCCATTTACCAGGCAGTGAATTTCACTCCCCAGAGTATTTTCTGTGTGACTACCTCAGTACTTTCTGCCCGGCTGTTGTGTAAATAACCCAATCCTAACACAAAACCAACTCAAACACCCCACTAAAAATGCCACTGAAATTAGATTTTTGTCAGAGTAGTAAAATGGTGTGTTTATTCCACAACAGCCTCATCTCAGACTCGGGTCCCAATCCTGTCATCAGGAGTGCAAGTACAAATGAGGACAAAATCCTGCCAGTTACCAAGGCTTTAATGACATTTTGAGAATGCAGAGTATAGCAAGGAGCTTGATGCAACTCGCTTGTTGGAACTATCCTGGCTTTACTTAGATGCCAAAACAAACTTCTCAGGTGAAAGTGCCTGTGAGCACCAGCCCATTGCTGATCTTGATCTATCAGAAGCTGGCAGCAATGGTGAAAGACAAGCAGCAGGGGAAGCTCCTCTTCACAACTGCAGTACAAAGGACACAGTATCTGGTCCGTGGAGATGATAATCCAAATAGAAAAAGAGTATTATAATCCAAAGATTCCATAAGTGTGTTACTCCTATTTTAGTAACAACTTTCAGTAAGGCCTCCCTCCCATCAGAAAACACCACTGTACTGAAACACTGGCACCCACTAGCCCACAGACCCAAGGCACCTTCTTTCTTCCTGCTTATGCAGAACATATTTACCCACAGACATTGCTGACCACTATTAAAGGATTTGCCACAATGTTAGCCATTACCATACGCCCTTAAAAAAGTACCAGTTGTTGCTCTTTTGTTTTTCTCATAACTAGTGTCCCACAGCAAAAGTTAAACTGACAACAAAGCCTTGGACTGTGGAACACCTGGTCTCCATCACAGGCACCTGTAGAAAAGCTGGCATCACTTCTCTATCTTGCTAACTGATATCCATAGAAACAAAAAGCTTGAAACATGAGGAATCATCTCAGATTTGTCTCGGTTAAACACATGCTCCAGTCACTGATACGTTCTTCATTTTTGTTTGCTAAATGTAAATGAGTTGGTTTTAATTCGCTTTACAACGTGGATTTGAGAGATCACATCCCACTGTACATTCACCTACTGTGAAACTGCTTCAGGAAGCAAGTGCTGCACTGCCTGGTGTGGTTCACTAAATGAAAAATAACAAAAAAAAAAATGTATGTAGTGTTTGCCTTCTTAGGAAAGGTACCTACTAGGAGGACACATCCTGGCAATATTTTACAACATTCTAAATACTGTCTGTTAATGAGAAAAAACTTGTATTTGCTTACACAATATTCAATTAGCACCCCAGAAAATGGTGGTATTAAAAGGCAGCCTCATCTCATCCCACTGGTAAAAAAATATAAATATATGAATAAGTTTCATTGACAGTTACTTTTAAACTGTCATCATTATATTTCTATCTTTAATTACATTTCAGGGAATAAAGAAATTCTGTTATTTCGAGAAAAGAGGAAGAGGGGAAAAAAATGTTAAACTTTAGCAAGACAACTGTGGAACTCCCCAAATGTCTGTGGGATCCCAGTATGTAAAGAGGGTGGTGCAACTATTAAAATATTCTCTGCAGCTATCCCTGCACAGTATCAACATCTTCTTGGTGATGATTTCCAGTGACTACAAAAAATTAAGTAAGGCCCCAAAAAGACTGAAACTTTGTCAGTCATGACTGTCTTTCTCAATTGCCATGGTAATTTCCGAAGAGAGAAGAAAATTAAATTCCACGTGAAACACATATCAAAGTTGTCAGCTCCTGCTTACCTGTTTATTCCCCTTGCACATTCTTTAAAACACTTCAAAAGTAAGCAAAGAACATTGCTTCTAACTTGTGATGCAGAATCAGTGAAAAGCAGAATTAGTACTGATAATGACTTAAAAAAAAAAACCCAACACAACAAAAAACCACACAAAAAAAAAACCCACAAAAAAACCATTACTACACAAACCAACCAAAAACATTCAATCATCAGCCTCATTCAGAACCATAAAACCTGGCCAGGCTGTACCACAGGACATGCCAGAGAATGGTTTGTGTTGCCCAGCCATGCAGCACAGCCTGTGCCCGTGGGAAGAGGAAGAAAAGAAGAATCAGGAGGGTGATATAGTAATCAAGATTACTTGTACCCAATGTAAATATTACTAAATATTACTATTTTACACTGAATTTTACAGGGTGTCACACTCCTCTTACTAGAGTGAAATGCTCAGCAGGTGATGGCCCCATCCCTGCCCACACAAGATGCTGACACATCTCATTAGTCTGTTTTGCATGTTAGGGTGGACAGTACTCTTACGTTCCAACGTGCATAAATTCAAATGGCTTAGGAAAAACATTCAGTTTCACATCCACAATCATTAAGACCCATACAGACAATTGCTGACTCAGTGCATCCTTTTTCATAAGCACCAGCATGATTAAACAAGGGTCAGACCCCAGCCATGTGGAGAAGGTGTACCATCAAGCCTTGCCTACTGTGCCTACAGCAGTCAGTTGAGTGCAACTCAGGAAGAAGTCTTGACAAGGACAAAATATGTACTGTTTATAATCACTATTTTGTTATTAAGGTATCTTTTATTACTAGTGTTCTCCAACTCTCCACAGAGAGCTTGGAGCAGTAGCAGCTCATGTAATTTTGAATCACACAAAAAAATTAGAGAAGAGATATAGGTATGTGTTGAGATTCAAGAAAAGTTGCCTACATCTTAATTACTGAAGGAACTAACACTGAAGCTCCTGTATTTCACATCAAATCTGTCTCTAATGTTTCAGTGCATGAGAAACTCTGATACAGAATTTGTGTTTAGAGCTTATACCCTTGACAGCTCCCACATACTTGCAAAAGCAGCTGTGCCCGTCAGCGGTAAATATTGCTAGTGCTTCAAATTCTACATGGTGCAGCTCTTTGAGGAAAGCTAGAGTGTTTGCTGCCATATCAATAAGTCATCACTTACTGCTGACAAATCATTTCTGATGAATATTAGCCAAAACTGTTTAGACTCTGCAAAAATCAGAAATTCTTTCTTTGCACCTAGTATCTCACATTTTCTTTCTGTATGGGGAGGAATAACCCTTGGTTATGACCTAGACACAGTAGATAATCATCTCCCAACAATCAGTGAAGACAGTATCTTCATGAAGACTCTGCAACATTTGTCAAATTCTCTTAATAACACAGGTCATAAAATGCTGTTAACTTGGCTGTGCAGACCAGAAGAGATGGAGATGCTTTTTGCTTATCCTCAGTTCCTTTCATGCTAAAAAGGCACTTGGGAGCAATTGTTGCCTGCTTTCTATCCCTGTGTTAGAGCCCTCCTGGTCCCAATTGGCTTTAAGAGAAAGAATGAAGAAATGGACACAGTGCTTCTGTTCTTTGCGTTCTGATGAAAACCAGCTCTAGTTTTCTGATGAAAACCAGCTCATCTTACCCCCATGTGGAAAACGGTCTTCCCCAGCGTTCAGTTTAGCAAATGGAGAAAAAGCAACTGTCCAAGAGACAGTTCAGTCAGACTGAGGTGAAAAGAGGAAGAAGTCTCGACAAGGACAAAATACATACAGTTTGTTACCAGTATTCTGTTATTAAGGTATCTTTTATCACTAGTGTTCTCCCATTTGAGATTTAGTTACAGTTTCAGATGCTACTGGAGGACCAAAAGGGAGCTAGTTAAGCCAGCTTCATATGTCAGCAGATAAGATACAGTAACATTTTATTCCATTTTTTAACTTATACTTATTCATTACTTCACCTTGCATAGCATAACTGACCAAACGTCCCAATTGCTCACTCCCTAGATAACTGTCTGGACTGCGTATCAAGCCTAGGCAATGCCTTCACTGGGGTAGCAATGATCTTCCAAGCACCTCTCCAAATATTCATCCCTAATATCCAGTCCTGATTCTTAGTGCTCCCATTGTAAGCACATCCTCTCCTCACAAAACGTTTTCTGCCATCCAGTTTATACTTTAACTTTTCAGGAGGCATGTGACAAAAATCAGAAAACAGATAAAGACAGACAGAAAGCCTTCGCACAATGTTTCCAATCGCAGGTCACCAGCTCTCACATTGTTCATTTTCTGAGGACCCACTTAAGCTCAAGTGCCTTATTAGGCCAAAGCTTAAAATACAATGAACAGTCACCCTCAGCCTTATTTATTGAAAATATAAACTCATTTTTAACATGCACCTGGAAAGATTATGAAGCAGATACTTTGTTAAAGTGGCCTCATTGAATCAGATGTAAATTGCTAACCTACAATAACACAATTAAGTT
Source organism: Actenoides lindsayi (assembly GCA_025331215.1). Taxonomy (NCBI): domain Eukaryota; kingdom Metazoa; phylum Chordata; class Aves; order Coraciiformes; family Alcedinidae; genus Actenoides; species Actenoides lindsayi. The sequence continues at coordinate 4,970 of WTSP01022430.1, read as the reverse complement.
CAATAATGGGCCCATACCTCTACCTTATCTGAGAAACTGATTCTCTTCCAGCTTAAGATGACCAGACAAGCTCATGCAGCAGTAACCTGAGGGATAGCTGCTTGCTGTCAGAACATCTTCCATGAGAACACTCTTGTTTTATATTTGAGGCAGGATTCGCAAAATAATTGTTAGAGTTTTTTCTCATTGAGTCTTGGGTTTTAAAACATTTCCTAGGGTTTCCTTTAAAATGCTTCCTAAAGTTCACCTAATTTCTGACTGTCAAGAACTGTGACAACAGATGGAAGAGCTGGAAAAAAAATAAACACAGTTTTTCTTTCGTCCTCCATATAACTGGGCTACAGTGTTAAGCATGGAGGCAGAACAACTATAAAAGGCACAACATTTAAAAACCAAACAAACAAAACCCCATCAAGACCAAAGCACACATAAATGTATTCTTACAATTAATAACCTTGTACATTAAGGCATCTCAAGCAGTCCCACTGTGAACATACAAGATACACAAATAATATTTTCTGTACTCCTGTCAAACTTGATCAGCCATAAAGTTGAAACAGCAGTTCCATAAAATGCTTTCATTTAACTTGATTGGAAGGGATAGTGAAAAAAATTAATTCCAGGGACATTTTTCTTCTCAAGGTATTTGCTCAGATATCACCTCAAAAAGTGGTTTAGATGGTCTATAACAAGATGTGATTTAGCATCTTAGGCAGAAAATTGGGGGGGGGGGGGAAGTGTGCCCTGAATTTTAATGACTTATACTGGTAAGTCTTCCTGTGTCATTTTTGAAATGACAGGGTTTACTGCATCAGGTGTATGTTACAATTCTCTTCCTCACAGAGCACAATTCCTGTCCTCTGAAGGAGAGGACTCTTTGCGATAACCGTGGCAGTGGAAGCCAGAAGCCACAGAGCCACTCTGGAGTACTGCTCAATTACAGGGCAGGCAGTACAAAACCAGTAACTGTACTGCAGTATGCACCAAAAAAGCAGCTATCCATATTTTAAATGTGGTTTTAGTATCTAAAAAAAAAAAAAAAAAAAAAAAAAAGCACAATATGATTTTTTAGTTGATATAAGTATTCCACAGAATTTCTGCAATGAAGACATCTAAAAATACTTGTTGAAATACTGATGATTGCCACCTCTTGGAAAAGAACCTTCTCCCCAAGGCACTCTCACAAATTCTAAACCCTACGTACATACGAGCACTCTGATGCTTGAAACATTAACCCAGGTTACTCTCCTTTATTCAGGGTATCAATTATTGCCAATGTGAGCCAATAGCATTGACTATGTCTCTGCTCCTTCATTTCAGTAAGGCCAGCCAATTTCCATTAGCAAAACGATGATTTTGCCTCCACTTCAGCACATGACTTGTAGGAACAACAAAGACAGGCAGAGATAAGGCATTCAACATGGAAGGGGGGGTCTGAAGCAAGAAGGGGCAAAAAAGGATAAACTAAAATAACTCTGCTTGGAGCAAACCCCCTATTTCCGCACATTGATATGACCACAACATCCTGACAGCTCCTGACATCAAAACAATAAAGCTCCTTCGATAGCCTTTGGAACAGAAACACACTGCTGCAGTAGCACCACCATCCAGTTCCTGACATATTAGATGAGGAGAGACACCACAGCTTTTGAAGTGCTCCCCAAAGCAATGCTGCATTAGTTTGGATGGAGACGAGAGTATCAGTACCCAGGGAACCTTTTATGCTGCCTCAGGGATACACAGTGCCCACGTTCCCTCTAACAAAGCCACCCACTTCAGCGCCCACAACTTCCCTCCTTTCCACAGGTAGGAACATAGGGGCCTGACCAGCTCTATACAGGTGCACGTGTAGGATGCAGAATTCCCAAGGGAGAGGCTAAAAAGCCTGTGAAGTTTGAGGGGTAAAAAGCCTGAGGAAATGTGCTCTGTACCACTTGTGGCTCACCACAGGGAAATCTTTGCCTTCCCAGTTTTTCCAGCACCTCCAGTGACCTCTCCTCTTCCAGTTCAAACCTGCTGCTACAACGAGACTGGAAATAGAAGCTGCACACTAACTGTTTATTATGACACAGAAGGGGTGTACAGACTGTGGATACAATAAACTGAGACTGAAGGGGAAAGCCTGCAGGAAACCACGGATGAAACAGGATTATCTAGCAACTCACTTGTTTTCTGAGGTTTTGTTTAGTTTGTGGTTGGGTTTTGTTTTGTTCGTTTCATTTTTATAGTCTGTTTTGGAAGCATTCATCACCAAGAAACTTCAGCACCACATTAACTGAGGAGTTTTGTGTTGTTATACCACAAAATCACTACTAGTCAGTCCTGCTGGTGTTCGTGGGGTTGAATAAGCACCTCTCATTAGAAGAAAACGCTAGTTAAGTAATGAGATTACAGGTACATAAAAATCTAAGAAAATACACATGCATTAAGTGTTTCTTATTCTTAGATTCCATATAAATATTATTATCCAATACACAAATGCATTTGGGATGGATAGATGAAGGACTGGTTTATATGCTATATATGACTGTGCTTGTATCTGTGACAGAAATACAATTTATGTAATTAAATATTTCACATTCAATATTACTCCATATCTAAATCATAGAAAATTACTGGCTACAGTGTTAGTTTAAAACACCAGCATTTACATTCACCCAAGTGCGATCAGAATCGTACAGTGTACATAAAATGTTCTGTGGAGTAACCGAAGGGAAATATTTTCTAGAAACAGCAGAGGGGGATGTTAGCACAACTGGCTTTGAACCAGAATTTAACTGTATTTGTAATTGCCTTTTAACTCAAGGCCATACTAAACTCCTACATTAGCTAAAGATGCACCTTCATTTCATTACTGCACTGGCCATTATTCTGGCAAGTTTGAAAGCTTTATTTCACCTATTCTCTATACTCAAGGACTACTAAATTCAACACTGAATTCAACACTGATTAACTATTTTGACCATTTAATATTTTTTCAAGTCTAAAGCAGAAAAGTTCCAGTAACTGGAATCCTGCTAAATTACCAGCTAAACTTGAGCAATATACAGTGCAACATACTAGAGAAGGTAATCATTTGCTTTAGGCACAAAATAGCTTTTTTATTTACACAGTGGAAATACAATAAAGAAAAGCACCAGTGGTAGGACTATTAACATATAAATCTATCCAGCTTCATAATGAAGATGGAAGAGATTAAAGGGAAAATAAGAATAAACAAGAACTGATAAATCAGTTTTCTAACTGGCATTAAACCCATCAGAGCAAAACCAGTACCACTGTTTACTCGGTATAAAGACAAGCCCGCATGCTACAGCTCATGACACAACCTTTATGCAGAAAGAAATGAGAAAATCTTTCCAGTTTCTGACATAGCCAGATTAAACCCTTTCTAAAGTTTCCTCATCTGTAAAAGCATCTGATATATTTTGACAACTGTCGTCCATCCTACTTCTGCAATTCCTCAGCTGCACAGACTCCTGACATAAAGAAATATGACCACAGATTTTAGTAATGATGGTATTTACTAAGAGGAAAGACTAAAAATCTAGCTTTTCACAGCTGAAATACCTGCTCCCATTTCAGCCACTATTTCATGATGTCATATGTTTGCAAAGAACTTCCCATTAGGGATCAGATTTACTAGTCAGAAGCACGGCAGCAGTTCTGCAACAGACCTCCCTCTCCAACGCGAGGGTACAATACTTCTTCCACAGAGCAAACAAAACATCCTCCTTTTTAATGCTTAGTGAATTTCTGACCCTAGCAGCAGAGCCATCGATCCAATACCACGGCGACCAAACCGAAACGTCCTACTTCAGGGCTCCGTATGCTACCACAGAATTAACGAGCTGTAAATCAAAGATATAAGACAACAGGCATACCTGAAAGTTCCCAAGTCTAACTGGTGTACTAGCCTTTTTCCCTTTGATTCACAGACTAAGGACAGAGGAATGGCATGACAGGCTCCCATGACGGAAGCCCTCTGAGAAAATGGCCAAGTTACCTTTCGATTAGCATAAATAAGACTATTTATTGTGAAAAGCGACCAGAAGCTATCCGCCTTCCGCCAGTACCGACCCCTGTACCGGGGCTAAGGGATCCGAGACCACTCCTCGGCCGATGGCAAGACTGGTGGGGCAGCTCCCGCGGGCGCTGCTCGGCACCAAGGCGCGATCGCCGCCGGTTCGTAGCGGGCGTTCGCGGCTCCGCCGTGCCGGCACCCCCCGCGGAGGGACGGTACGGGTCCAGCCTCGGCCCCGCCGACACGAGTGGCGGCCCGGGGACAGAGCCCCACGCAGAGAAGTTTCGCGAAGTCACTTCGGAGACGCACACACACACCCGCCTCCTCTGCTCCGGCTCACACCCCTCTGGTTCTAGGAACCGAGCCCGTGGTAGCGCGGGCGGCGGAATCGCGGAGAAAAGTTAGTTGCTGCCGTGCTGGAGGCGATGGGGCCCGGCCCGGTGTCGTCCCCCCCCGGCCCGGCCCCCGGGTGCCGGCCTCCTGCCGCCGCCTCCCCGCTCGCCCCCAGCTCCTGCCGCGGCGGCGGAGCAAGATGGAAGGCGCGGGGCCACCCGCCCGTCCCCCCCCCCCGGGATGGGACGCGGGGTCGGGGGGGTAGCCCCAGGCAACACGGTAGTCCCCCACCCTCTTCCCTCGCGGTGTCTGCCGCCCCCGGTGCTCTGCGCTCACCTCGCTCGGGCTCGGCTTGCAGGCAGATGGGGATGTTCTTCTTCCAGCCCGGCATGGCTCCGCGCTCCCCTCTCAGCGCTGCTGCAGAAAGGGGCGGCTCATGGCAGGGCAGGGCGAGGCAGCGGCGGCAGCGACCCGCGCTCGGGGGGGAAGTAGGCAGCTCCGGCGGGCAGCGGCGGAGGGGCGGCGGCCGCGCGGTAGGAGGGGGGGGGAACGGGGGGAGGGGAGGCGGCGGAGCTCCGCCAGCTTGGGGGACGGGAAGGAGGGCGCGGGGCGG
>WTSP01022429.1:0-11119 GCA_025331215.1 Actenoides lindsayi | reverse complement strand
CTGCGGGCACCTGTTGAGAGCAGGAGAAGGACGAGGAACACCCGCATTCACTGAATCACAGACTGGTTTGGGTTGGAAGGGACTTTTACAGGTCATGTGATCCAACCCCCTGCAGGAAGCAGGTAAAGGACCTTTAAAGATCCCTTCCAACCCAAACCAGTCTATGGCTCTATACTTCAGGGGATGGACACGGGTTTCTGGAGCCTTGCCCATGTTCTGAGCTTAGATCTACTATGTAAGACCCCCAGGTTTATAATCAGTCCTGACTCTACCAACAGCCCGACTGTCACGTTGGCTCATCTCTTATCTGAGCTCACAAGGATACTTCCCCCGGAATCCTGCCAAGTTCCATATTTCAAGCATCCGGGGAATAAGCAACAATCATAACAATTAATTCTCCAGTAGCAATTCCCCTCCAAGAACCAGGAGTGGTTTTATAAATGTTAATCAAATGAGCTTTACAGTACTGCTGGGAAATAGTTGAAGGGCAATCCTGTCTCCCTAATTTGGGGATGGGAAAACTGAGGCACGGCATTCCTGTAAGGGTATCATCTATCCAAAGAAATTCAGTTCTATTATGGTGGGTTTGGTTGTTTTTGTTGGGTTTTTTTCAAGCATTTTAAGTGGATTTGGTATATTGTTCGAGGTGTCTGCCAGAATAAGGGTGAGACTCGGGCTACTGGAAATCAGGTGATTCAGCTAACAGTCCTGGCCTGAGCACGGCTTCCAGAAAACATGCTATACTTTCCTTAATGAATTAACTGATGATCCCAGACTTGCTGCTTAGCTCTTTCTGAAAACCAGACCAGCGCTAACATGACGCTCCATGCAGCCCGTGTCTGCCCTGGATCACTGGCACAAAGGTCCCCGGGTGAGCTTGGGGCTGATTCACAGATGCCCAGTTCAAGAGACACTCCACCTACGCTCCACAGTGCGCATCAGGCAGCCTCGCTGTCCAACTCTTCCTTTACACAAATGTCCCGGGGGGTTGCTGAATGTTTCAGCACCTCTTCGGGCTGTTTGGCAGGAGCTGGAATGTCTGTTGTCTGCCTCTTGAGGACTGAGGAGGCAGCCTGTGGGATGAGGGATTTGAGTCTCAGTTTTGCCTCTATTCAGCACATTCTTTTTTTTTTCCCCTCCTGCTCTCATTAATTACTTCCTCATGTGCTGGTTCCTGCCTGAGAAACACTGAATTTCTGAGGTTTGGACAGAGAGGGCTCTGGAAAAGGTTAAAATCCTGAATTACAGAATGTCCATCTGAGAAGGATTTGACCGACAAAGTTCCTGCAGTCTACCTCTTTATTCTTCTACACTGTCATAAACTCAGTTACAGATTTAGCTCCGTATTTCTGCACCAGATCTAGGGCCAGATGAACAGTACAGCCCCAGCAAAGAGCCAGAGGGTTTGCTTCTTGCTCGTGCTTTGCCAATATTGTTACGTAGCCCGCTAGTGAAATCCCGGTAAACTGAGAGCTGATCCCACTTCCCCTGCAGTCAGTGATAAAATCTTCCACTTGGGCCCTGTTCTTCCACATCAAAAGAATAAGGGCCCGCATCCTTTTCCCACAGGGATGGGAAAATAGCAGCAATGAGATTGAACTTCCTTACTCTAGGGAACATTCCCCCATAATTGAAGTATCTGTTCTAAGACCCGTGGCACAAACCCCCGTCTTCAGAGAATTCATTTTTCCTGTGCCTAATTCGTATGTTGTTTTTATTCTGACTCGACCTTTACGCTCATCTGTCTGGGAGAGATCAGAAATTGTCTTCGCCAAAGATTTCTGCGCGCCGGATCAGAAGGGTACACCTTGATGCGAGGCCTAATTTTGGTATTTACTCGCTATTCCCTTCTGAGCTTTTCTCTTTTAACCGTGCATTTTTACTGAAAAGGGGCTGTCACATCAGCCAGCTCAGAGGGTACTTCCTTGAGCAAATTACTACAACACCCCACATCTCTAGAGGTCTACGGACACCAGGCTTTCAGGAAGATCCAGAGAAGGAGAGAAGCACCCTGAGCTAAACGAATTGACCATAGGTGACAGCTCTCTTCAAATCCAACTCAAAATGCTTTGTGCCTTAGGGATTATCTGATCATCTCCTTTTGCTTCCCCTAATCCAATGGGTGATCACATCTGATGATAGCTTTAAAATAATAATCTGAACAAAACAAGCAATTCCCATGGGAAAGCTCGGACTGTATGTACTTGTAAAGAAAATGACACTTTTTCCCCTGTAGAGCAAGCCATGAGTATTAACCATCTGTGCAAATATTGCAGTCCTGGAAAGCTGCATCCTTTTAATCAGAGCTTTGGATTTCATAGCAGGCATTTAATCGGCTGTGGGAGTATTTTCAGCCAGGTTATGTAAATGCTGTCAAGAAACCAAGTGTCTGAAAAAGATGGATGTAAGGAATGTGCTAGTAGGAGACGGAGGGAAGGCTTCAGCATTTAGGGGCTGCAGTTTCACAACAGTTTTTTTAGAAACCTACCGATCAAGTCGGCAACATCCACAGCTCACTTTAACTGGGTAAGCAGGGCACCGTAGCCCTACAGCCTGTATGGGTCTTGCAAGTGCCTTTCCAAGGAGACCCACCCGAGGAATCTAGTGAGTAAATGTTGGAGGGTATAGGCTGAGCAGGAGAGGAGAGCTTGAGGCAGGCAGGAGTCTAGTGCACGAGAAATGACAAGCACAAACGCTTAAAAAACAAAGTTTTCTCAAGCAGGCATCTGTGCCTGTGTGTGCAAGAGTTCATAGCGCTGGAAGTGTCCGCGTGTCACACATCTCCTGGAGGTGCCTGCCCTGCCACACACACAAACTCACAATTCATTTCTCCCAGGAGTGAAAGTGCCCTACATTAAAGAATTCCTAGGGGCAGCTCTCATCACAGCCTCCCCAAGGTTAAGGGGTGGGAAAGCTGAAACATTCCTTCCTGCCCATAACAAGAAGTGACAGCTTCTAATTAGGATCCATTAGAGGGTGCCCCAGGGAACCGATGGGACCATTTTTCAGAATGCATTGTTGAAATTATTTTCTGTCTTAGAATGGCATGTTGGTCTCAGCTATCTCAGTTATCCTCCCCAAGCCTGCGGATGAACTTTGAGTCATCTCACTGCTGTGCTGTGCCTAAAAGTAAGCAGATGAGATCACAAGAAATCTCGATGCTCTCACAGCCTTGTCAGACCTTAGGGGCAAGTGCTGAGCAAACTGTGGGCATGGCCATAATATAAGAGAATGTGAATGGGGGGAACATGATGAGCATAAACCTTGGCTTTTTGAGGTGCAAGGTTCTAGGGTCAAACTCATCATCTAGAAGAGTATTTCATAGGAACTGTAGCTTGAGGAGATCTGTGCTTACATCCACAACTATGAGAAGATGTCTCAGCACAGACATCAGACTGACATCAGTAGAAACCACTGTCCATCTATAAGGACTGCTGATAACTGTTCTGAACTAGTCTGTCATTTGGGTTCCTTTTTAATCAAGAGCAATGAGAACGGGTTTCAAAGGGACAAACTCAAACAAGCAGGGGCAAAGAGCATATTCTCCATAGAAAATGCACCTCGGTACAATTAGAGCCCAGTGACTCCACTGCCTGTTTGTTTCCAGTCTCTGCCACACACACCAAGCCATTGAAAAGGAAGCCGGTTCCCTTTAAATCTGCACAAAGTCTTTACTGCCTTACTAAGGTATGGAGGTTTTTATTAGAGCCAGGGAACATTCCAACTCCCAGAGGTAATAAAAAATGCAGTTTGCCAGAAAACAATAGCAAAGTAGCAAAGGGATTTTTGGTTTGTTAGGTGCTGCTAAACTTGCAGCTACTGCCTCTCTCAGTGGGGTTCCAGCATCAGCCCCTCCTTCCCCCCTAAAGGACAAAGACACCTTGTATTCCTAAACTCTCCCAGGGCTGCTGTGTCTGGCCCAAGGCTCCACAGCCTCACGCCTTTGGGACTCACCTGAGGGTGTAACTACCATGTCCCCCAGGGCATGGGAGCCTCAACTCATGAACTGAAGGACCTGGGGACCCCAACTCCGTGCTCTGCTCAGCCTCAGAGCGCCAGGCAGCCAAGCCCTCGGTGGTACCAGTGCTTCTTTCACTGTATTCTCCTGTCTCCCTGCCAAGTTACAAGCAGAGACACCAGGAGAAGTCTTTGCACATGGCTGACATGGATAGAGTTTTAACTGTCCATTCCAAAGAAGCGTTAATGGAAAAAAGGTGGTTGGAGTAAAGCCAGTGAGCCAGCGAGTGCCCTGCCCACACACAAGGCAGCCAGCAGTGGGAAGGCGAGGCAAGCAGGAGGGAGGACTCTTGTTGAGGCACTCCACTTCTCAGATAAACAGGTAATGGTGAGAGAAGAAGCCAGCAGCATGGAGCTAACACAGCACACTCAGCAGCAGATCTACATGTAGACCTCCAGGTCTTCCTCCAGGATCTTCCACTGCATCATGCAGCATCTTGGGATGACACAGAGATGTGAATTCTTCTCCTTCATGACATCACTCCAGTGTTTTTCCAGGGGAAGATTCATGACTGCACATTCTCTTGGAATCACCCAGCCTCATCAGTTGGACACAAGGCTTTTTTTGGTTTATTTCAGGTTTCTTTTTTATTCTATCCAGATGTCCATGATGCATTTTGAGCATCGAGCTGGAAAGATCATTTATGAGAAACTTAAGCTGTTGTCCCTGCACGCTGGGTGTCAGCCAGAGAGATTTCAATCTGGTTTTTAATACCCCGATAAGCCAAGAGTTTGAGTCATCTCTGCTTTGCCTTTGCCTCTTAACTGTGGCCATCAGCAGATAGGATACACATTTAGGGCGAGATTTTCCAAATTGCTTAATCAGTGTTGATTTAAAATAGAATAGAATTTCCTGAATCACGGTGGGGTTGGTTTTGGGGTTTTTTTTTAAATTTCATTTGGTGTCCAACTTGCTCTGCACAGAGATAATGTGAACATTGTCTAAATGATTTTGCCAGAGAGATGCTTTGTTGATTCTGAGGTCCACATCTGTTCGCAGAGCAGTGATAAGAGGCTTTCATCTACCACTCAGACTGACTGTCTGAGGTAGTTGTCTTCAGCAGCCTCCATCCTTTGGCATGGAATGGATATGTTTAATGGTAAGAATTCAATAGGGAGAACAACATGGTGCTATAAAAATGAAAATCAGCTCCTGTTCTATATTAACCTGTCAAAAATTCTCTGAATGGCCAACAATCAAGTTGACACTAAGCTAATTACAGCAAGACCTCTAAATTGTTACCTGCCTGGATTTCCAGCTCTACATGCCTGACCAGCCCTGAAGTCTTAAAGTACCATTGTTCATTTTCCTCCCTGCACACATACCAGAGACCACATTTGGAGATAAAATCTGCAGAAGTGCCTGTTCCTCTCCTAGATCCTGTGGCTGTACAGAGAGACAGCCAATTTGGCATGCAGGCACTCAGCTCTCGTACAAAAATGTGTGTTCTAGCCAGCGCTGCCTGCAAACTCAACCTCAAGGAGCACTTACAGTCACATAGACTCTGCTTCTTACATAACACTAAGTAACAAGCCTCATGGAAAGTGACTCTCCTGGCCCTGTTTTATGTGATTTAGACAAGAAAGAAGTCCCTTTAGGGGAAACTAATCCAAGCCCCTCTTCTCCAGATGATGAGCGAGCGTTGATGGTTAGTACACTGCCTGGAGTTCTGCAGCGTGCTGTCAAATACCCTGAGGAACACAGCACAGGGCAATTATGTTGATACTCAAGCTTTTTACCTCTGAAACTCTGCCAGTTACTCGCCTCTTTCCATGCTCTTTGCCTGCTCTTCAGTTATCATTGGCATGCCCTCCCTACCTCCAATTCAGCACAAAGGCACACTGCAGTATCTCCCACTCCTTGCTGTGGTTTGCTCCCACCAGACTTCGTATCTGGCACACAGACAGGAAAGAGTGATACCTGTGAGGGAAGGGCAACCCCCCTGAATCTCTCTCCCTGGACACTACCTGCACCACAAGGACAGTCGGGAGTGAAGAATGGACCCTTTGGGTAAGGGAAAGAGGGAAGTGGCAAATGTTCAGCATCCCAGAACCACACAGAATCATGGAATTAAGATGCCTCCTTCCTAAACAGCCTAGAAAACTCAGGTGTCCTACAGCAAAGATGTGATGTCCCTTGTGATGAATCTCCCAGTGCCTGCAGTGACACTAAGATTTCATCGCCTGGGTTTTCAGCTGCTGCGTGAGCCAGCTGAAAATGTTTGCAAAAACCTCTAAGCCTGGACTTGCAAGAGGCTCCCAACCTTAGTTAAGGACAGGAAGGGTGGGGCTGCTTTGTGCCTGTACTTTTAAAATTTAACACAGTTTCAATAAAGGGTCTGGCCCCATTTGCAGCAAGAGAACTCTTTGCGTATACAATAGACTAAGTACAGCCAGAGATGCGTAAGGACCTAATTCCCCCTTGATATAGTGCCAAACTTTCATTTACAGCCACACTGAACTTGACCTCAGGTACATGAGTAAATTGCTTAAATAATTGCAGCAGCTGAAAAAAGGAGGATTAGTTTCCTGGTCTACGCTGTGGCTGGGACCAGATTCATCACTGGTGTAATCCTGCTGATTTCACTGCAGTCACACTTGGGATCACTTTGAGATTTTGAAGGCTTCATTAATGCAGCAGGATGCTGCGCTCACAGGCTTTCCCGAGCATTAGCATTCTGCTGTGGTAGAAATTCATCCCATAATACAGTGCTGAGAATTTTAAAATAATAAAGGAGCAAAGATGCCTGCTGCCACCATGGCTAGCTAATTACAGCAGCACAGACTGACTTCCCGTGCAGAATTCCTTCTGCCGTATTCACCCGGCACAATAAATAAAGCATATTAAAGAGGGAAGGCTGAGAAGACAGTTCTAATTCTGAAATCCTCTAACCCCAAAGTTAGAAATAGATGAAATAATTGAATAGCAATTTGCCTGTTGGGTTTGGTGGGGTTTTTTTTCCATACAGCTTTTCATCCCGCCTCTAGATGTGCTTTGGCAGAAGTGGGTGGGAAAGAGGGCAGGGGAAGAACTCGCTATTTAGCAATTCATTAAGTTTCCCTGTTAGAGTCTTTCACTCAGCTCTGGGTTCACCCCAGAACTCCACCAGTCTTCCATCTGGCACTATTGGGACACTTCACAAAGGCCTTAGCTGACGTGTTTCCAGCGAGAGCACGGTGACCCAGCGCGCTGCTTCCACGCGGACATTCGCAGCGGTGGGGGGGGATAAGAGGGTGGATCCCCCTCACCTCATGTTACAGACGAAACTGAGACAGAGGCTGCTTCTCACAGGACTCCAGGGAACTGGATGAAATTCAGAAGCAGAGACCCCGCTGGCAGCAGGATCACACAGCTGCAGCCCCGGGGCCGAGTACAGGACACCAGCCCATTTCTTTGCCGTTCGCCTTATTGATGGCAGGCTCCCGTCAGCATCTGCTTCGCAGAAATTTGTTAGCAAGTGTTTTAAAGCTCCCCCTGAGATTTCTAACTGATGTATGAAGATCCAAACTGTCTCTAGTGCTTTTTATCACTCTGACTGGGCTGCAAAAAGCGAGGCATCAAAGGATTGTCACCTAAGGGCCTCCGCAGACTGTGCGAACACACACGAGATGGCTCAGAGGGAAACTCGACCGAATCCCTAACTTACCAGATCTACACCACTGCAGGTCACAGAAAGCTGGACCCACGCTTTCCCTATTATTTATCACTTAACGTTATTTGCTTTTATGTTTATTGGATGCAGATGGTGTCCCCAGACAGACACGGACCTTTTAACTTACACATCTGTTACATAGCAGTCAGAGTAGCTTTGCCACAGCTCCTGGCTCATCTCAAATCTCTTGTTGTTTAGCCCAGCTCCTGAAAGGCCAGTGGCTCGAGACATCAGGAAACAGCTCAGTTGCTCGAACACGGAGGATTCACACCCTAAGGTCTGCATTAACTTGGAGGCATATTTTTGTCCAGTAAGGAATGTGGATTAAAAAATCAGGATGGTTGTTTTTCAGTGCTAAAAATTGTTGGAAAGGAATAAAGAGGAATCCCCTCGGAGTTAGATTCTATTAGGCTGTGGCTCCATTTGTTTCAGAGGAGAGACCTAGATGTGGAACTGAACTTCTTTAAAGTTAATTCCCAAAGCTGGGCATTGGATGTAGGTCACTTTCTGCTTTGTTCTGAGACTCAGCTGTGCTAGAAATGCTGTTCAGTTTTCTCTAGAAAGTGGAAGCCACACATTTCCTTTCTGTTCTATCCAGGTCATTGCCTCTGAAGGCAGTGCCACGAGGTGCAATTGTAACATCAGTGCACGTTTACAGTGAGCGAGCCTGGGGAAGCTGCTACTTCCAGGCTTTGCTTTTAAGGAGAGAATGCTGTGAACCAGTATTTCCACACACAAATTCCTGTATTAAGCATGCAAAATAGGCACTGCAGGATGCAGTTGTTGAGGAAATTGTCCTTCTATATGTGACCTGAAGACACACCAATATTTTTTTTTCCATGTACTGTTGATTCACCTTCAAAGGACATCACTGTGTTTCTGCTGCTGGTGTTGCCATCATATAGGCATGTACCTTTAGGGCCCAAGGTTCACATATGCCATGGCATTAAGATGCAAAATGTTAAGGTGACTTCCTTTGTGCAAAAAGGGCTAAATCCGTATAGGTGACCCTGAAGTGGCCTTACACATCTGATAGAGAAGGTGTGTAGAGCAGAAGCCTGCAGAAATAGCTGGTGAATATTTCTGTGTAACAGTGGCATCCAGTGGGCAAAGAAAGATTCCTAGTAATATGCTGGGAAAAACAGGATAGGGCCGTGTAAGAGCAGAGGTTTGTCTCCCACATCCAGAGCTATGCAACTCTGGGCTGCCTCTGGGTTCTACAAGCCAGGTTGGCTCATTTCTTTTCATAAATGTTGCCCCAGTAGAAAAGATTCATTGGAGCTCAGGCTTTTTTTACACCCCAGCGAGGTTTGCCGTTTGCAGTATCTTTGGTGTAAAGCACAACCAAAATACCAGCTCTCCAAAGTGGTTACATACAAAGGCAACACCTCATCAAAACAATCACTACAAGGTTTTTATATTGGCCAAGGACTAGGCTGCTGATGCTGTATGACTCCGTGTTTGCCTGAGAAGGTGACTTCACAGACAGTCTAACACAGTTTTCCAATTTTGCTGGGGTTTTTTTTGAAAAGAAAGATTAGCTGGGCAGCAAACAGCCTGACATAAATTGGAGTCTGGCAATGAAGGTTCACGTTTCCAACCAGCACTGTCAGAAGTAAACCCCAAATTATCTTGCTATTTATCGAGAGAGCACAAAAGAAGCTACTCTAAATGTAAATGGATCTTTTCAGGCAATTATGCGGGCTGTACTTGCCTGTCTTTAATGTGTTTCTGTGCTTATACTAACAGATAAATCTGCCTGGTAAAAGGCAAGGGAGGGAGCACCAGGGCACGCTCAGATCCCCTGCCACATTCCCAAGCAGTTAACAGTACTCATTCTCCATCTTCTGGCCAAAGGGTAAAATGCACTGCAGCTCTGCTCAAAACAGATTAAATTCACTCATGTTCACATTCACATTTTCACAATCACCCCAAGGTGTGTGTTTCAGTGATCTGGCAAACACCCCTTTTACGCAACACGGAGGACAAGGGACACTGAGTCCTCCTATTTGGCTTTTATCAAACGGCAATGACAAGCTTGTTTTTGAACAGGTCCTTTGTACCCCGGAGGCATAAAAGTCACAGTAACTGCTGTGACACTGTCTCAGAATTTTGATCTCCTCAGTTTTCATAAGCCCTTGGCAAATCTGCCGCCTGGTGTCTTTTATTTCCTCCTTTTGAGTTCTAGGGCTCTAGACAGTGTTCCTGATGGGCTAGTGGGGAAAGGAGTGGCACGTGATTTTTTTATGATCTTGCTGCCATATTCCTGTTGTGTGTGCAGGGTCTTGCGCTGGCAAGTTCTGTGCTGTGCTCTTACCGTGCAGGGGGTTTGGCATGAACATATTAATTAATTTTAGTGCTATTCTTCTCTATCAATGCGGGCCACTCTTTTAACCCTTGTTCCAGTATGCCAGGCTGTATTATCAAAGACTAAACATAAACCAAAATTCCAATATGTCAGCTTCAACAGAGCCATGCTTGACACAGCACTGAGGAGCAGCAAGGGACAGGCAACCTTAAACAGAGTGCATAGAAGGTGTCCCAACCTCAGCGGGGGTAAAGTCAGTAGAGTGTGACCTACACCAGGCAGAAGAGATCCACATCAACAGCATCATCAGTATTGCCAGCAGAGACAATACAAGCTCCTAAGTTGCCTCTGCCACTTTGAAGAGAAAGTAATTCTAAAAGCAGTGATTCCTTATGCTTTTAGACTCACACACTCTAATGCATGGTGGCACTTAAGCCACCAACGATCCCAGGCAGGCAGTATCTGAGCAGCGTGTGATCTCGTCTGCTAGGGGCTTTCAGAGCCCTCCTGCCTACCTGCCAAACACAGACACACAGCGCCTTGCAAGCAGCTACACGGGATCCCCAAGTCTCCCTTACAGCGGGCTAAGTTACCCTCAAGTCACCTCAAAACCCACTCAACCGTTGAAAAAAGAGCATCCTGGCGTGCATCCCACCGCCTTTCACTGTCAGCCATTCCCGCGGGCTGCAACGGCCACTTGGCCTCCGCAGATAAAACAAGAAACGACCCCAAATATTTATTATTCTCGACACCACGAAGCGTCAGACAAAGGGAAACACGGACAGCACATGCGGGTAGGACCCACCGCCCCGTCCCAAACAGCAGCCAAGGCAGCAGGGGCTGCACCGGGCGAGCAGCAGCAGAAGCCGAAACGCGGAGCGGAGCCGGCGCCGCGCACCCCGCAGCCCCCCGCCAGGCCCGGCACCGGGGGCGACAGGGGGAGCGGGGCCTGGGTCCGGGCCGCGCCGCGGGGGCTTCCCGCAGCCTCTCGGGACTTGTAGTCGGCGTCACCCCGCGGGCGACGAGCGGGGCGAGCCGGGAACTACCTCTCCCAGCATGCCCCGGCGGCTGTCACCGGGCGGCGAGAGGCCTGGGCGGGGCGGGCGAGCGGGCGGCCCCGGGGGAGCGGGGTCGAGCGGCG
>WTSP01022428.1:46880-57096 GCA_025331215.1 Actenoides lindsayi | reverse complement strand
GGCGAAGAGCCCGGTTTTCGAAGGGGGGTTCGGGCGACGCCGGGGGAGGGCGGCTTGCACGGGGGCCGGCCAGGGCTTCCCAGAGCCGGTCCCCTCCGCCCGAGAGGAGAAGCCTGCCCGGGGTGGTGGCAGCAGAGCTGCGGTGGGAACCGCCCCGAGCCTCCCCGAGCCTCCCTCGTAAAAGCCACCTCTCCGCCTCCCGACCCCGCAGCCCCCCGCACCGCGACACTCGTGGGCGGTGCACGTACTCACAGGTGCTGCGGGGCTCCGGCGGGGCTGGGCGAGGAGGAAGGACAGGTGTCCCTCGCAGCCGCTTGCTCCCCAACCGCCGGCTGCTCGGATCCGCCAGGGTCTCTCTTTCCCCCCGCCCACTGCAGGGTCTGAGCCCCACAGCCCCCTGCCCACGGCTGCACGGCCGCGCCCGCCGGCACGCGTGGGAGAGCGCGGCGGGGCTGCCGGCGCGGGGGGGCTGCTTCCGCCTTGGCGCTGCGTTCGCGGAGCGCAGCTCAGAGCGGCTCGGGGGAGGGAGGACGCAAGACGCCTCCAGCCCGCCGGCCCTACCCGGCCCGGTCCCTGCCCCGGCCCTGGCCCCGGCCCCGGCCCGCCCTCCGGCTGCGGCGCCCCGAGCGGAAGCCGAGCGGTGCCGGCCGTCGGGGGCCTCCGATCTCCACTGTCCGGCAAACTTCAGCCGGTTACCGGGGAGCATCCACCCCGTGCCCCAACGGGCCGCTTCGGTGAAGGAGAGTGGTCATTAGCACGCCAGCAGGATGGGGAGGACCATGAGACCCGACGACATCAACCCCCGGACGGGGTTGGTGGTGGCTCTCGTCAGCGTCTTCCTGGTGTTTGGCTTCATGTTCACCGTGTCTGGCATCAAGGGAGAGACCTTGGGGGACATCCCACTGCTGGCCATCGGGCCTGCTATCTGCCTTCCGGGCATTGCTGCCATTGCCCTCACCAGAAAGACCGACGGCTGCACCAAATGGCCCAAGAACAAGTGTCCATGCTGCAAGCAAGTCATGGACCGGGATGTCATGGAGTTGCTGAGGACCCCCTCGGACCTAGAGTCTGGTAAGGGGAGTTGTGATGAACTGGCAAAGAAAACGTACCAGAAGGACAGGAGAGTGCTGCGGGGAGAGGACTCTGTGTCCATCTGCACCACCACCACCACCACCACCATGGGAGAGTGCAAGAGCCTCATAAGAAAGGTGGAGCAGGAGGAGATGCTGAGATACCTGGAGACCTGTTACCCAGAGATGCCGGGGAATGTGTTTGTGGGAGATGGCTCCACATACTGTGCCTTGGAGAAGAAGAGCTCTTCTCCCACCAGGGACAGTGCTGCTTGCCCTGACATTGAAGACAACATTTTTGTCGCTCCTAAAGACAGTATAATTGTTTGCTCTTACAAGGAGAACAGCCCTTATGACAGATACTGTTGTTACATAAACCCCACTGGAGTCAATTCAGACCAGGAAACCATAGTGTGAAAGATGCATACTTTATATATATGTATGTGTACAAAACCTACGACTTCCAACTTCTTGATAGGGGATAAATATAGCTGACTGCACTGCATGGGACAATCCTGATACTATTACAGTTTATCCTGGTATGTGACTGATACTCAAACCTTTTGTGCCTGAAATACTCTCTCTGTAAGTAAACAAGCATGTTTAAAAGTTAAAGAATTCAATTCTTCATTTTGGAAAAAAAATAATAATTTTATTTTCTCCCTTTTCCTCCCTTTTCCTTTCCTGATGCCTATTGTACCCAAGGCCATAAACACTTTGGCAGGAGGGCAGCAGTGGCTGTCAGTTGAGATCAAGAGCCAAATCAAAACTCTGGAGCTGTCTATAAGAAAAAATGTGGTGCTCTGTGGCTGAATGGGTCTTAGCAATTGTGTCAGTTCAATTTGGGAGGGATTGAGAAGTGTCAGCCTGCATTCCAATAGCTGGCTGATGTTAGGGAGTGTAGAAGTGATTTGTCTCTCTTCCTTCTTCCTGGCAGGATTTGATTTTCCTATCAGTCAAGGAATCTATGTGTTGACTCTGTGGGCTCTTCTGAAAGCCTCCTGAGAGCCAGATAGGCTCAGGGGAGTTTTCAAGGGCTAATCTGTCATCAATAGCATGCAAGGCACAGGTTTTAGCTTAACTTCCCACTGGTACTTAGTTCACTGGAATGTTTCTAACACTTTCAAATTTTATGGGCATAGTTGACAAGGAGATTACAACATAATCATGACACAGTCTTGCAGAGACTAGGAGCAGACATCATGGACTCAGAGTCTTAAAAATATATTCTGTCACCTCTAAAGTCACTTAGGGAATAAACTTCTATGGGTTGTTTTTAGAGATGGATCCGACTTCTGAAAATGTCATTTTCATGTGCCTTTTCTAAAACGCCAGATGGTTCTCTGTGGGGACTGAATGGTTACAGTCCACTCAGGGGTCTCAAAGCTGCTTTGCTGGGGGAGAGAACAGAGAACCTGACCGGCAGATGTTTTTGTTCACAGCTTGTGGATACCTAGCAAGAGAAATATGAAGTCAGTAATGACGATTAACAATTCAAAATCTGAACCTAAAGTTTACATACAGGAATGTAAATCCTGGCTATTCTGTCCAAGAGTAAATTGCATGTTCCATACTGTGTATTAAAATCTTACCTGGCCTTTACTATGTAGGTATAGGGATGTGGTATAATATGATGTACATGTTAAGCAACTACTCTAAGGGTTAAAGTCTTAGGGAAATGATTACTGAAGCATAATTTGCCAGCATCTCACAAAGTCTCAGTTCCTATAACTGAACTCTCAGAAATCCTGAAGTCCCCTGGAATGGAATTCTTAATAACCTCTCTTACTTAGCTGTTTTTTGTCAACCATAAGTTGCATCTCAAAAATATAGCTGGATTATCAGGGTAGGAAACCAGACTTTCTTTTGTAGAATACTGAGATATTTTGTAGAAAGTGGCAAGGACTTTTTCACTGAAATAAGCCATTCTTTACTGCCCATGGAATTGTTTGGAAAGTGAATGGAAACTTAATGCATCCACTAGTTTGTTTGTTTGGAAACTTACCTCAAATTGTTACAGACAAACAGTCTCTGAGGAGGTTTCCAGAAGGAGTGAATACTTTTTTTGCCTAAGATTGTCTGGTTTCTTTCAGACCAAACAAGATGTTAAGACTTTGTCCAGGCTTTGGTGGGGCATCAGGATGCTATTAGGAAAAAATTAAAACACATACTAGCTAGTTTAAGTAAGGTAAAGCCTCTCAATATGTGCTTACAGGCAGCTTTGCTGTTCTGGCATGCCACAGTACTACAGCCCATGTTTTAGCTACTGAGCAAAGGCATTCCACAAAAATAGACCCTCTCCCTGACATCTTCAACTCCTACTTCCACATAAAAGCACTCTCGTTGTCAGGAAGGATCGTCTTTTGCAGGCTTAGTCACTGCAGGACCTTATTCTACAATGTACTCAGCAGCTTTTTGATAGCACTGGGAAGTCTTATTTCATGACCTCTGAAGCCAACACCTAAAATATTTCTGATGAACATGATGAGAAATAGGGTCTTTTATTGCTTTCTGTTCCCAAGGGAAGCAGGTGAAGGTCTCAGCATGTTCTCAGTATCCTTGAGGCTGACCCATCATGAGAAAACAGGCTACTAGGTAGCTGCATACTGCCTTTGCTGAGGCTGTGAGCAATTGCTTGCCTTGCATAAGAGAGTAACGTGTCAGCCCCCTGGGAACCTAGATTTGTACAGTTCTGCAAATAAATAAAGGAAGAGGTCAAGTTTTTTCCATTTTGTCTAGGATTAGGTGTTCTCTGACAAAAGTTGTATGGAGTTTTACAAGGCAAAACAGCAAACTCCAGAGACAAATGGAATGGTAAATATGTTACTTGAGATACAGTAACACATATCTAACTCATTCCATTCTTAGTATAAAAACAAGAGAATGTTTGTATTAAAGCAAAGCTTTACAATGGGAGTGAAAATTTACCACCGTATAGGGATATAAAAAAATGTATGTTTAACATGTGGTATTTACAGGAAATGTCCTTCCACTGTTCATTTAGCTGAGGTAAGACTTCATAACAAAGTACTAATTTAAGCAATATTTCTAGGCTAATCCACCATAATTCACTGAAGAATTTTATGAGTTAAAGAAGTATGTTAGTATTGCCTCTGAATTTTTTTCTCTATGATTTTTCCTTTCTTTTCTGCTAGCTAAGAAGATAATGAAATGAAAATGGATTAATTTGGCTATTACAAAATAAGAATTTGTCCTTTTGTGTTGTGTTTTTTTGTTTGTTTTTTGTTGTTTTGGGATTGGGGTTTTTTGTTTGTTTGTTTGGTTTTTAATGTTTATTTATTTAGGTTTTAATTTAAATAAAGTGAGGTTTTTTGTCATACACTATAGTTTCCCCAGTAGAAATCTGCTGCTTATTTGATCAAAGATGGCATGACAGCAGCTTCAAGTTTTTTATGCAGATACCATGCCCTGGCCAGAGAATTACTGGGGCTTTAGTTTTGTTCAGCTCATGTGATCTCTCCTAATGGCCACTATAACTTGTAGGGCCAGTGCTGATCTTGGAACAAGCAGGAATAATCACGTTGCTTTTCAGAGCAACTTCTAGTCCTGAGTTTGAATTTGTCTTCAGGATAAAACAGTTTGGGGTGTGATTCCAAGCTGTGACCCAGAGATGAGAGCTTCTTTCTATTCTTGCTGCCTTTAAAACATCTCTGGGTCAAAATCCCACCTCTCTCCTCACTGCTATCCTCCAAACAATGCATGTGGTTGTAGTGAAGCTTTGTTCGTATGTATAACACCTGGTCTTGTTGAAGTCAGTTGCCACATATTGCTTGATCCTACAGTATAGGTGGCAGGACATATATTAGCATTTGAAGAAAACCAGTGATTTGGACATTTCTAGGATATGTAAAATTAATTTTTAGATTAGCACTTGTCACAGTGCTACAGTGGAGTTTACCTTCTTTTAAGAAACAATCTGATACATAGATCAGCTGTACATAGGGCAATTTTGTGTGGCCTTGTTTACTTTTCTATTGTCACAAATAGCATTTTCACAGTCATACAAGCTGATCATTGGAAAGCATTTAACAGAAAAATGGGAGTTTTAATCAGTGTGCAGTTTGTTCTCTTGGACAGCCAGGATGGCTTCACTAAGGGCAAGTCCTGCCTGACCAACCTGGTGGCTTTCTACAATGGAGTGACTCTGTCAGTGGACAAGGGAAGAGCAATGGATGTCATCTGTCTGGACTTCAACAAGTCCTTTAACAGGGTCCCCCACAACATACTTCTCTCCAAGTTGGAGACAGATGGATTTTATGGATGGACTGGTCAGTGGATGAGGAATTGGCTGGACAGTCGCATCCAGAGGTTAGTGGTCAGTGGCTCAATGTCCAGGTGGAGATCGGTGACAAGTGCTGTCCCTCAGGGGTCCATGCTGGGGCTGATGCTGTTTAATATTTTCACCAGCGATATAGACGACACCAAGCTGAATGGTGCAGTCCATATGCCAGAGGGACAGGATGTCATCCAGAGGGACCTGGACAAGCTGGAAAAGTGGGCCCAGATGAACCTCATGAGGTTCAAAACAACCAAGTGCAGGGTCCTGCACCTGGGTTGGAACAATCCTCATTATCAATACAGGCTGGGGGATGAGGTCATAGAGAGCAGCCCTGTAGAACAGCACTTGGGGGTTCTAGTGGATGAGCAGCTGGACATGAGCCAACAATGTGCACTTGCAGCTCAAAAGGCCAATTGCATCCTGGGCTGCATCAAAAGAAGCATGGACAACAGGCTGAGAGAGGTGATTCTGCCCTTCTACTCTGCTCTGGTGAGACTTCACCTGGAGTATTGTGTTCAGCTCTAGAGCTCTCAACACAGGAAAGACATGGACCTGAGGGAGTGAGTTGAGAGGGGGGCTGTGAAAATGATCAGAAGGCTGGGGCACCTCTCCTGTGGCGACAGGCTGAGGGACTTGGAGTTGTCTGTGTGGAGAAGAGAAGGCTCTGGGGATACCTTATAGCAGCCTTCCAGTATCTGAAGGAACCTACAGGAAACCTGGAGAGGGACTGTTTGGAAGGGCATGTAGTGATAGACTAAGGTGAGTGTGCTCAGGGTGTGTGTCCCTCCAGACTGGTGTTCTATTCTTGACATGAATTCTGCAGAAATGTGGTCCTCTTCCACAGGCAATTCCTCCCCATCTGATCTAACCTCTCCACCATCCTGGCTCCAGTAACTATTTGATATGTTGTAATTAACAGAGTAACAGCCCCTCTCAGCATTTCTCCTGGTACATACCAGAGTGTTTGCAGAGTGAGCTCTGGGTTCTGATCACAGCAGTAGCATCTGACCCTACATCATCCACCCTATGTAAGCTGTTGAGACATCCAACTAAATTGTGAGTTCTTGCAGCACAGGCCTGGGATTTTCCATGTAATACCTTTCACACTAAAGGTGCTGTTAGAGATGGGTGGCTGTCAGGCCTCAAAGGCGCTTCCAGCGTGATTTTTCACGAGCATTTAGGGACTGATCTATTTATATGCAGAGTACAATCTGCACTCAGAAGCTTGAATCTCAGCACGTTGCCAGTAAAGCCATATTGCTAGAGAACGCAGTGCTGACATGTGAGATTTCCTGAACCTTGAAAGGTTTCTGTGTAAGTTTCTAATATCATTCACATAAAAACTCATACAGGAGTTTCCTAATATGTGAACTAGGGGAGTTCTCTTGACACATTTTTAACACACAGCATGGGGCATCAGCTGCAAAGCACCTCGTGCTGACCCCTTTTCTACTCTGCAGCCTGTCTGAACATGCAATCCCTACTGGGATGACTGTCAGCAGGTTTGTTATTTCTCTGGTACTGTGGGCCTTTGTATGTCTGGACTTTAAAAAGAACACAGAGAGTACCTCTAGAATTCACTTTTAATGCTCTGTGGCAAACTTTCATCAGTAATCATTACTTTTAATTTATCACTCCTCTCAGTGGAGGAATTTCAGACTCTGTATGTCTTTACCAAGCAAGGAGATCTAGTTATCATTGTTTTTTAAATCAAGGTTTATTTTCTGTTCAGAACAGTTGCATGGATTAGCCCTGACTATCCTGTTGTCAGAAGCACGCAGAAGTGTTTATGCTTAACGTTTTTACTTAAGCACTGCACCATGCATAGGTGTATATACATCACATGTTCGTTTGCAAGAGCAGGTCACAGAATGCACAAGCATAGCATATATTAATTTGAGATCTGCTCAGAGGAACCCCTCTGTCTTTCTGACACCACACTCAGATTTTCTGCCTCAAGCCTACTGTTGCAGTTTAAAATTCCTTCCACCTTTTAGGAGAAGAGATTTTTAAATTTTTTTTAGAAGTGGCTTTTTAGGGACACACAGTTCTTCCAACAGGATACAGAGAGTTTAAATGTACCAGGACTGTGTTTTATTATAAGCCCTGTGACATTCTGGCTCCATGACCAACCACAAACTGAAATTTTTCAGTGCTTTTCATTCAGCATTTCCCCAGACTATTGGTAAAAGCCTTGAACCCTTGGTCAATTCTAACAGCTTCAGTACTAGTATTTTTTCAGCCTGCGGTTTTATTACTTAGGGAGTGGAAAAGGGTTAAACACTTTGAAAATCTGGCTCTATATTTTGTTCTAGTGAGGCAAGAATGGAAAAAGAGTTATTATTCATGAAAGCAAAAGAGATCAAAAAGTCTTCACAAACAGTATTTCATTAATTTGTTAGATTAACTGTGTTATATTCTGATCACATAGGTGTAGGGCATTCTTCCATATGTGTAGCTTCTATTTGGTAGCTTACCCTGAACAAGTTCCTCAGGTAGGGACAGAAAGTGTTTTTCTGCCTGGAGGCAGGATGCAAGAGCTACAGAAAATAATTGGTATTTAGTAGAAGTCTGATTCATTTTCAGGTCTCATCAAAACACTTACTTGTATTTTTCTATGAAATACAGTGATAATCATTAGCATTTATGCGCACTCATGGACGTAAGGATGCTACTACAGTAGCTTTGTGTTTGGCATGCACTGGCTAGGAAGTACCTATACCATTGCCATTGCAACTCATGGCAAAATTCACAAAAGTGTAACAGTAAAAAAATCATGTGGAGAGTCAAGGTCAAACTTGGTGCTGTATGAAAGGTATTAAATGTAGCATTAGAAGTTAGTTCCAAAAAAGTCTGCATCTGTGATTAAGACCTATTGCAGTGGAAAGGTGAGGTACATATTGAGAACTGGAGTACCATGGTTACCTATCTGAACCAGAAGACTGTGGTTAGTGTATTACGGGACACTAAGCAACATCATTTAGACTCAGTCATGCTCATTGTAAGGTTTCAGTCATTAGAGTTCCCACACAAACTAATTCGATAAAACCCACTTTACCATGTTTCAAACTAGTTGCTTTAATTCTCTACATCAAAAAGTGCATTTTAGCAAATTATGTTAAGGGGAGAGAACATTGGATTGCAAATTATTTTATCTTTGAATTCCAATTTAGAATGTAACAATGTACAATCCAATGTTTTACATTGACTGTTGTGAAGAAAATTCAGACAGGAATTAGGAGGACAGAGTACTCATTATCTAAAAAGCAGATGGTTGCCTGTCAGTGAATAATCAGAATACTCTTGCATAACTTTGTCTTTTTACCAGTCTGAAAGGACAGCACCAGAAAGACACTCTTAAAAAACCAAAGACTTTTACTATTGAGGTCAATTCAGATGGAAGGGCTATTAATAACTTTTGTGGATCTGAGTGGTGTGGGAGAGAGAGATGTTCCATATGCTGGGGAAACTCATACCAGTCTCTTCTTCAGACATAAATCTTCAAGAAACCCTGCATCCTCTGACTGCATAGTCAGGCTTGTACTATACCCTTGCTCTGTTTACAAAGAACACCTGATTTTGTTCCACTTTTCTTCAAATTTTTTATTTATTTTTTTTCCTGTTTTGACTACTTAGCTGTAGGAAGAAGCAGATAACTTTTCTGTTTACACAAAAAAGGACCATGGAACTGGAGACTATCTGCACATATCGGTAACAAGCTATATAAAAGAGGTTTACTGCCTAATCTAGGGGATACAGACTAACTTTCTGGTGTCAAAACAGAGTCTTTTTCCAATGCCAATGGTTTGAACAAAATCTAGGAAGTTTTACACCTGGAAATGCATTAACTATTTTTTTTTCACTTGTTGGGATTTTTAAAAATATTGTGACTATTCAATCTATTCCTCAACATTCAAACTGAAGAAAATTTAGTGAAGGTTTACTGATGTAATTAAAGACTTTCATAAGTCAGTTTTTGTGTTGTGTGATTTATTTAAGGTACCTGCCTGCATCCTCACCTCACAATAATCAAAATGCACAATCTTTCCATAAAATCTTCACATCTTGAATACAGAATTAGTAACCTTTGCATTATTTAACATCACCATACACAATGGATGGCCAGTGAGTGAAGAACTGATCTGTAAAGTACGTATTACCTTCAGTTCTTCAGCTCTATTAGTGCATGACATGGACAGTGGGATAAAGTGCACACTCAGTAAGTTTGCTGGTGACATCAAGCTGTGTGATGTGTCTGACATACTGGAGAGGGATGTCATCCAGAGGGATATATTGACAGGCTTGAGAGGTGGGCCCATGCCAACCTCATGAAGTTCAACAGGGCAAAGTGCAAAGTCCTGCACATGGACTATGGCAATCCCAAGCACAGATAGAGGCTGGATGATGAGAGGATTGAAAGCAGCCCTGCGGAGAAGGACTTGGGGCTGTTCGTTGACAAGACCCAGTAATGTACACTTGCAGCCCAGAAAGTCTATTGCATCATGGGCTGCATCAAAAGAAGTGTGGCCAGCAGGTTGACAGAGGTGATGCCGCCCCTCTACTCTGCTCTTGAGAGATTCCACCAGGAGTACTGCATACAGCTCTGGGACACCCAACATAAGAAGGACATGGACCTGTTGGAGTGGGTCCAAAGCAGGGCTATGAAGATAATCAGGGGCTAGCACACCTCTCCTATGAAGAGAGTCTGAGACAACTGAGGCTGTTCAGCCTTCAGATGAGAAGGCTTCAGGGAGATTTTGTAGTAGAACTTCAGTACCTAAAAAGGGCCTACAAGAAAGCTGGAGAGACGTTTTACAAGGGCATGTAGTGACAAGACAAGGGGTAA
>WTSP01022428.1:23037-41477 GCA_025331215.1 Actenoides lindsayi | reverse complement strand
GAGAGAGCTGGGTCTCTTTAGCCTGGAGAAGAGGAGACTGAGGGGGGACCTCATTAATGTCTATAAATATGTTAAGGATGAGTGTAAGGAGAATGAAGCTAGACTCTTCTCAATGTCATCCAATGTTAGGACAAGAGGCAATGGGAGTAAGTTGGAAAGCAAGAGGTTTAGGGTAAACATAAGGAAAAACTTCTTCACAGTTAGGGTGATGGAGCACTGGAACGGGCTGCCCAGGGGGGTTGTGGAATCTCCTTCTCTGGAGGTGTTCAAAACCCGCCTGGACACGTTCCTGTGTGACTTGGTCTAGGTGATACTGCTCTGGCAGGGGGGCTTGGACTAGATGATCTTTCTTGGTCCCTTCCAACCCTTAACATTCTATGATTCTATGATTCTGGTCAATAAAAATAAAAAATCAAAAGCCAGTGCTTTCTTTCCACAGTTTTCAGCAAAGTGTAAATATTAAAGAAACAGCCGTCCTTGTTCTGCCTCCAAACCCATAAATAAAAATGGGGGAAGAGAAAATACTACCATAATCCCACTGTTTCTTTTTTAAAAACATTTTTCCTTAGTGGAGAATTTGTCTTCATGTAAACTGTCTGTCTTGCCTTTTGCAAATGAGGAAGGACCAAGAAGGACGACAGCTGGAACAGATTCTGAAATACTCCAACTTTTGCCAGAAGGCAAAATTTTGCCAAAATGTGAAAAACTAAAAAAACCAACCAAACAAATAAATAAATAAATAAATCCGTTTAGTTTGGTTTGGTTTCTTTTTTCTTTAACATTCTGTGACACAAAGTAAATCATCATGCTTCTTTGTTCGAGAAAGTTTCCAGATGATAGCAGGACTGTCTGAGATTGTCTTGTTGATTTTTCTTATATCAGAAAATGACTTTTTTTTATATCCACTTTTTTTGGTTTTGTTGTTTAAACACTTTTTATTGTCAGTCTCAAAACACCCCACGTAGACCAGGAAATATATTTTTCAACATATCCAGATACATATCTCAGAAATACTATTTCTAGTGGGTATGTGATATTTTAACTGGTCATCTAGTTTGGAACAGAAAGACACTAGCACTCATATTCCAGCTGATAATGATTCTAATTTACATTGCTAGTAATTAATTAATCTATTTCAAAGTGATCATCTTAGCATTAAAACATGTTAATGCAGTTTGAGGTCCATGGATCTATGACCACAGAAAGAGGGAGATAAAGATAAAAGAGGCTTAAAAGATAAGCATCTCTGTCTTTATATTTAAGTTTATAGTGTTGATGTGCCATGTGAGAAATAGACTGACATACAGAACACAAGATGAAAAATGAAGAACAATGGAAGCAGATTCTGAAGGCATTAGTTAAACCTTCAAAGCCATCATGTAGAACCACTCCTCTGCCTTTCTGCCTTGCTTCTAGTGGATCATGACAGCTGTTGATAGCATCACTTGAAATTAAACTTGAAAACACCTTGGATTTTGCCTAACTCAAATCCATTTACAAGGCATTGCAATGTGAGCCGTAAAACTATTCATCTTCATTTCATGAAAGAAAAAGAAAAAGCAAGCCATTAAGGTTGTTTGACCTTGAATCGCTCCCTCTTATTTTATTTTTTTTTTTTTTTTTTCTCCTTTTGTTATTTTTCCAGTTCTTTTGGAGTAGGCTAAAATTATTTCAGACACTGAGGTTCAAATGTTCATACTGGCTAAAGATGAAGCTTGCTAACTCAACATGGAGCTCTGTTATCTCCTGGAAAGAAGTGAAAATGAGGAAATCTCCATGATTTAATGTTTAGAGATTTCCGTCTAATCTTTTTGTCAGAGAACACGTATATATACACAATCTTCCGTACTTGTTAAGGACAGACATAACTCCCATGGTGTCCTACCATCTCTTGTGCTCTCCATTGGAGGAAGTTATCAGTGAAAAAGAGGAGCCATGTAAACATTTTCACTATGAATTCAGCTGAGTGCCAGGAAGGAATAGAAAGAGTGAATATATCCAGTTACCTCTCATTTTATCTGATTCTTACCCTTTTTTATTGTCAGGAACTTCAAAGCCATGAAAATCCCTCACTGAGACTTGAGGAACGCGAGGCTCTTGTTACAAAGATTGTATAGAATATCACTGGCATAACTTGCCCACAGGCAGATTGAACCCAGAAATCAATAACCTCCTTACAGGATTTGCAGTCATTTGAACAGGACAGAACTCAAAACTCAGCATAACATTTTTCAGAACTCTTTAAAGGATAGTGATCTGCACTTTGTTCCTTGTTACCTTCACTGGTAGATTCCATCCTGGAAGCTGTGTTCACAGTATCTCCAAATAAACAATACCGTGGCATCTTGGTCCCAACAACTCCAGCTACAACTGCCCCTGTTAAAGAAAAGAGACCAAGATATTTTGTGGGTTTAAATCACATAATCAGCCATACAGCTGCTTCCTACATTGCCTTGTATCTCATTTGTTAACCAGAGTGTAAGTACAGTCTTATATGGGTTGTACATCTGACTTACAGATGGCTTCCAGAGCCATGGATGGAATTGCTAAAGGGTCTTAGAGTAGAACAGTGGGGGAAATCATAATGGGATGGAGGTAATTTGCAGGAATTAAGGTACCTGCAGAATCATGTTTCAACATGACAACAGAACTCCAATAGGAGTTGTGCATGCAACACTCACAAGTTACATGGAAATGCAGAAACTGTAAGTAACATGCTCCCACTGAAGGCAGAAAATGAGCATTTTGATTCCTTCATATCAGCCCCAGGGGATTTAAAATAAACCACTTAATTTGAAGATGTTGGGCTGCACAGCATGTGTCAAAATACAGCTGTGTGTCAAGAAGGAGTTGCAATCATGCACCGACTTAGATCAGGGACCTGGGAGTCTGCGAGTGAAGGCTAGATCAAAGAGTCCAGAAGCAATTCACTGTTTTGAGAAAGGAAGAGCTGAAAAGGACAAGTAGCAGACACAGAATAGCAGACCTCAATCACACTAGCAAAGGTACTGGGTCCATATGGTGTTTCCAATGTTCTATTCCACATTATGTTTCCAACATCCCAAGTATCCAACAATTTATTCTGTTAGGATGACCTCTATGAGGTGTTCCATCCCATGCCAGTAAATTAACTTCATTTTTAATGGAGAGGAAATGCCACTACAGAAACATTTGTTAAACCAGCTCTCACAACATACCTGAATGGATTCCTGCTCTTATCTTTAGGAGGGTGTTAGGCTTGTGTGGAATCTTAAAAGTCTTGCATACATCCAGAAGGTCTAAAGCCATGCTTGCAATCTCACCAGCATGAAGGATCCCATTTTCTCTGGGTACTCCTGACACCACCATATCTTAACACAACAATGCAACTCTGTTAACCTTTGACATTTCACACAGATATTTCCCAAATGATGTTGCCCATGTTAGAAAAAATAAATCCCTATTCCTTCATAACCTGTAGCAGAGTTATGCCTGCTGAGCAGAGAAAGACAGAAACAAGTGAAGGGTAACGCAGCAGCTCATGTATGTAATTACCATAGCTCTGAAATATCTTGGATTTCCTTCTTACATTTCCATATTCCCTCCTACCCTTTCTTCCTCCCTCCTTCCTTTGAGGATGCTTGTAATGAGAAAGGAAATAGGAAAGTGGCTGCTCAATACCTTTTGTATTTGGGCAGACACTATAAAGAGAGACAATGATTTCCTCTAGGCATTGTCCTATGCTTCCTGCACTAACTCATACTGTGCAGGACAAGAGACAGTTTTCTTCAGAATCCCTCTGGTGCATTTGTTCGGTAATTTTATGCTCCAGAATGTTCAGCCATTCACAGAAATATAAGAGGGGGACAGGGGATGGGGAAGGGTGGGAGTGGTGTGGTTTCCACATCTCTTAAAACATTTCCTGTCTATCTCATCCAAAAATCCTGCTGGATTCTGCTAGGTTTTTGATGGGACTCAGTTTTGATGGTAGTCAATCCCCAGTAAATTCCCAGGGTAGCAAACAGAGAGACATTTTCTTAAAAATCCAAAAAGAAGAGGCAGCCAAGCCCCTACAGAGTATTAAGAGATGGAATTTTGTCATAGTCTTTGCAAAAAAGACAGCTTTAATAAAGCTTATGGAGTGGCATCTATGCTCCCATGTAGAAGGTAAATTTTTTAGTTGCATTCCTATGAAACTGAATCCCAGTTGTGAACTGGGATTAATCTGTTGCCAAGGTTTAAAATTAGACTGCAGAGATCATAAGACGTAAATAAACAGCAGCACTAGTTTACTCAACTCATTTGTCCCATCTATAATAATCATCAATTATGGAAATGATGAAAGGTATGCAGAAAAATGTTCCTAAAGTTTATTAGGGCTCTGCTAGGACTCTAACTCTTTTATGTGGTCTTCCCAGTGGTAATAAGCTTTCCAAATCTCCTCCATCTTTTCTTCCTTGTCATCAAATAAGTTTCTGTCCTGATGAAATAGCCATGTCCCACCAGTGTCCAGAGCTCAAGGAACTTACAGGCATCTCCTATTGTCTCCACCTTATAGACATCATAGTTATCTATGATTTCATCAAAAGTGGTATAAAGCTTGTTCAAGAGATCTACCACTTGGTAAGGTGTGCTGCTGCTGGAGAGCTGAGTGAAGCCAACAATGTCACTGTTAAAACACAACAAAAAGAACATGCTCATCCACTGTTTTAAACAGTGTAGATTGGTAATTCTAAACACACAGTAATAATTTCTCAGTGGAACTACCTTGATGTTGTCTGTTTCAGTATTTCTTTCACTAAGGATCTTACAGAATAGTTTTGCCTTCAAACATTTACTTAAACTGAGAACAGACTCCTTCACTTTAAAAGGTCTGACCTAAGTCGTTTTGCTGACCAATGCACTAAAACATTTTTTATAGCTAGACTTGAATCTGCAATAGACTAAGTGGTCTTCAGGCTTGGTTATGTACAAATGAAAAAAATCTGCTCATTTATGACAAGTGAAAATACGCAATTTATATTTTGTTTCATGCACATATTGGAAGTCAAAGAATGGAAATCCACGTGGACTCTAAGAACAGACAAGTTTGCACAGCTAAATGCTAGAACCTTTACTTAGGCCACGCATGTGTGTGTAACATATAGAAAGTGATTTGCTGCTGTGTGTTAGCACTCCGTAGTAATCTCATTTTTTATTTATGTAATTATAACAAAAAATGGAGAAGTGTGAGAACTTTGAAAGACACTAATATTCAGAGTCAAGTGTTGCCACCTGGTACAATAAATGGCAGTTCAGATAGAAATTCTGTACTCAGTTAGGAGCTTAACCTCCACTAGGAGGCTAGAAGTTTCTTCAGTAGGAGTCAGTTCTAATTCTATCTTTCATTTTTGTTTACCTGAAAAAGATGGTGGCACTTAAGTAACTTTGAGCTTGTACATGTTTTCCCTGCCTGAGATCATCTGCTACTTGCTTCGGCAACATACCTATTGTAGAAAGTAGAGCATTGTCACTCTTTTGACCTGGATAAAAGTACACAATAAACATAACATGCTTGTTTAAAGGTATAAAAGCAACACGCATAAATGTTAAATATTCTGAAGGTGAAAGCACTCTTTAGCATCAAAATCTGCTTGTGCTGTAATGTGAGAATTCATAGTAAATCTCATTGTTAACAAGTCCAGATTTTTCAGATGACACATAACTTTCTAGTTCAAACAAACAAACCACTACCTATACTTTGTAAATCAGACTAGGGTTAGATTCTAACAGCCAGACTTGGGATATTATTAATTCCTTCTTTGTCAGATCTTTGCTAGGGTTTTCTTCCCGTGTTAGGTTTGTTTTGTTTACTATCTGATTTTTTTTTTACTCTGATTTTTTTTTATATTATTTGTTTCTGCTATCTTGCACTTTCACAGCCTTTTCTTTTTTCTCTCCTATGTGTTACACCTCTTTCTTTATCCCTTTTTAGCTTGCAGCATTCCAGAAGATACACTGTTATAAAAACTAGCCTCAGTCCAAAAGCAATTCCCCACTATTTATAACTATACAGAAGGACTGCTAAGCAAGGTCAAAGTGAGAGCACTATGGGTTCTGGTCTCAGATGACTGCATGGATTTTTAGGGGGAATGTATAAAAAGTAGCTAAATATCTTTCCAGCTTTGGAAGGAATAAGTATATGTATTCATTGTCAACCAACTGTGATCTATTAAATAACCACCTACCAAAGGGTTTCTGTTTGTCATGTGATCCCAAACAATATTAATTTGGAATATCCAGTATTTTTGCCATATAACTTACTATACAACAGACGATCGGTCTTCTGTTTTTCATGCAATAAATCCTGGGTTCTCTCAGAAACCAGTATCTCCAGATGTTTGCTATATTTCTCCATCTAGATAACACAGAGAATTGCATAAAATAATCTTTTTACTGCAACAGATTCATAGTTGGATGAGATTTAAGCATTTGAACAATTCTGTTTTTAAAACATTCAGAATAGCAAAGGCTAGGGTCTGAAGTAGCTATATTTTTCTTAAAAAATTGCAAGATCAGATTTCTCCCTAGGTAAATTTATGATTCTAGATTTGAGATTTCTAGATTTGAGAACTCCAGACTTTGCAAAGCCCATGTAAACATTAGGGGTCAAATCCTATGCAGAGATCAAACTGCAGACATGGATTAAAGTATGTTACCAAAACTGAAGGTTTCTAAGTCTCAATCTTCTGTCAAAAGCTCACAATGCTCACAATGACAATTCTGTAATCTATCCTGCTATGATATGCTTTCTTCATCCTTGCTTTTTGTGAGGCAACAGGCTGTGGAGGCAGGAGTTTCTTTTCTCTGCTGATGGGCTTAAGATGCTCTGCTTGAAATGCATCTGTTACGCATATTATTTGTGGCACGTTTACAGACCACCACCAAGACAGTGGAAGAAGGGAATATACTTTCCTGTGAGTGCTTTAAAAACCAAACAACATTTGACTGAAGAAACAAAAGTGTTCAGCCCCAAAGAAGTTAAGAAAGTTAAGAAAAACTGACAGAAATGGAAGGAGCAAATGTGGGTCTTGAAGCAGAACTGCAGCTACAACCAGCCCACCAGAGGTGAATGAATGACTGTGGATTTTCTCATCAAACAACCAGTATGAGATCAAAGCAAATCTGAAGTATAGAGGTGAAAGTTACTGCAAGTGAGCAGATTGACTTGGATGGAATTAAGAAACCTAAATTTACCAGAGTCATCATCATGTCAACAGGGCTGACTTTATTAGGATTCATCTCATACAACATTTTCTTGACTTGTTCAAAAGTAGGCCTTTGGGATGGATTATTTTTTCTGCACCTTCTGATTAACTGCAGCAGGGAAAGAGAGTAAGAAAAGCAAGCAGCCTTTTGTCATTCCAAGCACAGGCAGTGTTTCTAATTAATACTACCATTTTCTCAGTGCAAATGTGCATGTGAAGCCCTATCTGCAGCTGGTGAAAAGTAGCAGAGATATACTGAGGTCTCCAAAGTTCTACAGATTTATGCTGAATGAAGAACTTTAGCTCATAAAAATGTTACAGCAGGAAATAATGGATTAGATGCTTATGTTCCTACTGCCAAACACTGCTTAAAGTCATGTCCTGTGCTTTAAGACAGCATTATGTTGTTGGAGTCACATACTGTTGTCAGAGGACTTGTCTGTATGCAAAATTCACAAAAGATTAAAAACTCAACTACTCCTTAAGAATGTTAACTCCTGACTAAAATTCAATGCTGTGTATGAGAAGTTTGTTATATTTAGGTTGCTAAAAACCATCAAAGGTGAATTATATAGCTCTCAGCTGAAACAAGAATGCCACAATCTTGTTCTGCTTTAAGTGAACTAGGAGAGTGTGTACTTTGATTTATTAGACAATTTGAGGCCATGGAACACATAGACCTTTTGCATGAGAATCAAACCAAACTCATCCTTTGTCTGAGACACATTTTTCAGTATTTGAAAGTCCCTTGCCTGTAATCCAAATAGATATAACTAATATATGTGTGGAACTCAACACTTTATAATAAAATAAAAATGCACAAAATCAATGATTGGATATTAAAACCATCATTTGTTACACAGACAATATGAGGGGACAACTGAAACTTTCTATTTGTCAGAATGACTGCTTTCTTATTAAGGATATTAAAGCATTTCATTGGGCCTCCTTCAAAATGTACTTCTTGACTTCTACATTGTTTGTATTCATCAAAAGTAATACTGCCATAAAACTTATGTGAAGTCTTAAATTCACTTTAATAAAGAATTTTTATACACAATATTGTATCTTACCTCTATGTAATCTGTGGGACATGGGCAAGAATTCTCAGCCTTTCCTGATATTAATTCTGCCAAAGGTGGGCACCAAGAAGGTTCAGCAGAATGCACATGAGCTTTCTAGAGAAAAAGAGATTAAACAATGTTGAAACAAGTGGTGTGTTTTGCTATGACCCCTTGAAATATATTACTATGATCATCATTACTTTCATGGTGTCTTTCCTATCACTTCCAGATCATTTTTTTTTACATCAGAGTAGAAGAATAAAAGGGAAAAAGGATATAACCCTGCCCAAAATTGGTTGGCCTTGTCTAAAAGCTCTTTCAGTGTTTATACAAGGTAAACAACTTTTGAAACAAATTAATACCTGGCAAGATATTAGGAAAGTTTTGAGAAACCACAGGACCTGCTTTGGTCTATTATCACAAACTGTCAGAAATGGAAGAATGGCAGTTTCAGGTTGTTACTTTCATTGTTAGAATTCTTGTTATGCAAATTATTTCAGAGAGAATATGGTTATATATACAGAGCATCTGGTTTCAGTGTTAAGATGCATTTTTTGTTTGCCATTCTTTGCATGTCTTGTGATCAGTGGATCAGTGGATCACAAGACATGCAAAGAAGACATTTTCCTTGTGGAAAGCAGCTCATCTGCTCTTCTAGCATATTCTTCCCACTGCAAGATTCCACTAAAAGGGCATGTTCATGACAGGAAAGGGAAGGAACAACAGGAGAAAAAGCAATATGTTATGGCACACTTTCCTCCTTCACTCCCCTGCCATTAAGCCTCACAGAGCTAACCAAAAGGTGATTTTGGAGCTACATTATTTTTGTCATACGCTCTCCTTCAAAGTCCTGAAGGGAAGACTAGTAGATCCATAAGGAAGCCCTGATTGCATGTTCCACTGGAAGTGACCTTGCACTCACAAAATCAAGAGGGAAATGCATGCTTGAAAAAATAAATCAAAGGTGCAGTTACTCAAAGTTTGGTTTGTATCTTCAACAGAAACATAAGTAAAGGTGTTACACAAACTTCAAAATGCAGCTTTACTTACTGGAATAGGGTCACTTCTTGTGGCAATTTCTAGTAAAATGATGCCATAACTGCAGAATAAAAGCAAAAAAGAATCTTAATGAAATAACATTTAATTCAGTCAGTGATCTCTTTCCATGATTCCTTATTCTTTCCCATTTTATGACTGAAAGCCCAGTATCCCAAAAGAGAGGATGGCAACAGTGCTGCTACATGTTACTATGTGTTTTCAAAGATCTGTAACTGATTATCTCATAGCAGTCTCCTCTCACAGTTACCTGTCTCAAAGAAGCATTTGAGTTTGATGAACAGCAAAGCAGTTTTCTCTGGAAGAATTAACAGAATCCAGAAGGGATATATGAAGGGATTCACATGATACATACCAATTAAACACATAAGACAGGTTTGTGCTGTAATCAAGGGGCAGGAACAGGTTCATTACAATCAGCAACTGAAGGAGTGTCTTCTTTTCAGCATAGATCATTGTTCTGGAAAATCTCCATAAAGTCAATGATGAAACAGTGTGTCCAGAGAAGAATTTTTATGGGAGGCATTTTTGCTCATTCTTTCTGAATTATATTTTCATCATCACCATCTTCCTCACATGAACCAAGGTCAAACACATTCATCAAAGGTGAAGAATGTAAAAAATATGGTAATAACTGTGTGTTCAGTCTCCTTATTAAACTCACTAGAGATCTTTTAGAACAGTGATCCCTAAGGAGTCAGAACCTTCTCCAGCCAGAAGTCCTTATAAAGATGTTCTTGCCTCTTTATGTATTGAAACTGCGTAATAATTAACTCTCCACATGCATCTTTACTTGATAACATTCATTTAATGAAGAATACTATTTTGCAATCTGTTGTATTGCTAATGGTTGTTCTGTTCTGTAAGGCATTCTAGCTGTATAATGGAGTATGTCTATCTTTTAGTCTACTTGTGGACCACCCTTGGCAAATAAAATAATACATATAAGCCATGATGAATAGTGTAGAAATTAATCTGATGAGGTTTAAGGGTTATTTGGGAGTAGAAATGAATACAAATCCTGGTAGGACAGCAAAGCTGAAACACATTTTCAAGGAGAGTATGTAGATGATGGTAACTCCAAAAAAGCAGTTTTGATTTACTTCAGCTCCTGCAGCACTGCTCAAAGTCCTAACATAACAGATAGTGAAATTCACATAAAGATTAAATATAAAGAGGAGCCAATCTGGGAGGAACTCTGACTGAAAACAGCCTCTTCAGATCAAACAGGAGCTGCTTTCATTCTCCTGTTCTCAATTCCATTTTAGCTTTCCCATCTGACCAACACATTACCTGGAGAACTTTAAAAGCAACTGATTAATCTGTAAAAGCACACAGAATTACAAGTCCCACTCCTGCAGTTTATACTAATTTTTAATTTGGGCCATACCTGCAGGAATATTAATGGAATATTTGCACAGATGAAAACTGAGGGTTTCAAGACTGGGACACTGCTCCCTGGCCAGTGAACCCAAATATCTGTATCAGGAATGCTTAGTACCTGCTCATATCATCAAACACAAACTGTGTTAAAATGCAGGTTCTGAAGAATACCTCAGTTAAAAAGACAACTCTTTTAATACTTCATATGTATTTTGTTTTGTTTTGTATTTTAGCAAGAATGGAGTAAATGCAGTATAACAAAACAAGACCTGGATTTTGTAGATGGGGACTGACAGCAAGGTAGATTCAGCAAGCATTCACTGAATCTGTCAGAAGTTCACTGTAGTCATCTATGATATAATCAAATCACCTCTTAGCACTATTTTAAAGGTGAGACCTTGGCAAGAAATGGCTTAATAAGCCCTGGTTGGCTTCAAAGTTAAGTAATGATATCTAACCTGAACACGGGCAAAATGTGAACCAAACAAGCACTACGGAAACATTTTCTGAAATGCATTTTGGCTGTGGGTCAATAATAAACTGCAATGCATATGACAAACCTAAAAGTACTGCTTAGTTGGAGCACAGTACTTTCTAAGACCAGTCCATGTTGAAAAA
The DNA here is from genome assembly GCA_025331215.1 of Actenoides lindsayi. NCBI lineage: Eukaryota > Metazoa > Chordata > Aves > Coraciiformes > Alcedinidae > Actenoides > Actenoides lindsayi. The sequence goes on along the minus strand of WTSP01022428.1, from coordinate 30,130 downwards.
GTCAAGATATTTCTGGCAAACAATAGCCAGAAATATCAACACAATGATAAAGTGCCTTTATGTTGAGCTATTCTGAAGCATATTCTAAGGGCATATTTGAGTCTATAGGTATAAATACTATTGAGATCTTAATTCTGGAATCTAGATTCTTACATAACATTCTATAAGCATACATTTCTTTACAAGGGAGTAATGTGCATTAATCTAGCCAATCTTTTACATAAAATCATGTCTTTAGTCCATCTAATTTTTACTGAATCCTAATTGAAAACAGGTGAACACTTAAACAACATTCTCTGTTTCTGCAACTAATTTTTCAATAAAAGCCCCATAACAGTCACTTAAAGCAGTAAGCATTTGTCGGCCTAGTGCAGGCCAGAGTAAATCTCAGAGCTTTTGAAACAAAGAAATAAAAAAATAGCTACTTTTTGGTCAGTATTGATAATAAACAGTGCTAATAACCATGCCACCTTCTGCTCAACTGTATTGCACTGTCAGAATTTCAATCTCTAATTTAAGTCTAGTTCTTTACATTCTGCTAGCAGCAAAAGTCACCAGGAAATAGAAGACTTCTGCTGGGCTGAGAACATGGCAAGAAAGCATGACAGAAAAGGGCCACAAAGCATCCTATAGTACAATTCTGCATTTTCCCTTTTCAAATGCTTTCAGCAAACTACTGGAAATAACCACACGGAGGAAGTACCATTGTTATGATACAGAATACATCAAGAACACAGCAATTTTCCTACTTAATACAGAAGATTTATGTGAGAACCAAGAAATACAGGTCATTTTTTAAAAAACCTATTTGAATTACTTTTTCATTGGACTGTTATTCTCTGAAAATTCAGTTGTAGTCCTGCTTATGTGAAAAATGGTTGGATAGAAGCTACCCATCACTAGGAACGCTAAACCTGAGAGTCAAACAAGCTGTTGTAAAGTGATTTCATATACAGGCTTTTTAAACGAAAAGGATGGAGTTATTCACTACTGCATCCATTTCCTTTTCCTACTTTTTTCTCTACAAACCAAATATTGTCACTATGTGTATGCTGAAAAATAACGTATTGACAATCATTATAGAATTATGGGATTCTTATGTGCGTTATGACATCCTGAAAAATTGACGCTATTAACTTTTAAGTATTGTCATTATTGAAAATAATCTACTTTTTCATAAGAAACAGCAACAAAAAAATATTACTAGATAATAGCAGATCTTTATGCCTTTTATTATTTTTTTTATTATATTATCTACCAGTTCAGAGTAACTACTTAAAAATCATTACACCAACTCTGTGTTTATATCATGTCAGTGAATTCAGTGACAATCTGAAAGAGAAGATTCTGTGATATCTAAGCTGCTATGTATTCCAAGGTCAATTGTTTTTAAAATACAATCAAATATATGACCACAAAATTGCTCTGAGTCTAATTGTGATTAAAGAATGCTCAACTTGAGATTTTTAAGTGAGAGAAATAGGAAATGTTAACTACCTGTAGACGTCTGTCACAGAATTGGGTTCAAAGTCTGAAAGGGAATGGATTTCAGGAGCTGTGTAAATCTGTAGCAAATGCTGCTGGTAAGAGCTGGACTCATCAGGAGAATCTTCTTTTCTGTATGACTGCAAACCATAATCTGACATAGAAGAAAACAGGATGTAAACTATTCAGTGGGTATTTCTCTGAAACATGTCCATTAGTAGACAGTAACATTACTAGTCTAAAGGAATTAATTTTCCCTATTTGTAATACACATCTTAGTTTGAAAATAGTGTGCGAGTGGTGGTCTTGTCCCTCCAAAACAACTGAAAACTAGATCTGGAAACCAAATATTTGTGTGGGACTGCATGACAGCAGGAAAGTTGAACTATGTGGCCCCTTCTATTCAGAATTATTTTATGATTTTGTAAAATTTTATTCAAAGAATAGGCTCACTTCAGTGCAAGAATTTAGCATGCAAATGAAGGTTTCTCTTCTGCTCCTACCCTGATCCTTATCTGTGGTGGCAGGTTGCCAGAGTAATTACAATTTAGACAGACTAGATCTACTGGAAATAAGATGGTGGGCTTTACTCGCATACCACAAGCTTCAGAACAACGTCAGCATGAATGTGAAACATCTTTGCAGCTATACCTTTAGCTTAACATAGAAGAGATTCTCAGCATGTGACTCAGCAACCCAATTGACTTAAGTTTTCTTTGTGATGCAAAGAGCACTCTGCTGAGTGCATGGGAAGGTAATATGCAGATGTCGGGTTTTGACTGGAATGACCTCTAATTAAGATGGTCCTAGAGCTTCATTCTTTATTTTAGAAGACGTTGAAGTTTTTCAACTGGCTCCCACATTGGTTATTTGTGAGATTTGTTTAACATTATCACATCCAGATAAACCTCAAATATTTGAAGTCTCTACAGGGCTACCAGTTAACTTCAGAACAATTTCAGAAACCCCATTTAATTCAGAGCAGCTATGCTAAGGTGATTCAGTTGATGTAATTCAATCATCTCGGTTTTTTGCTTTTATCTAGAACAGCTTTTAAGCAAAGCAGACATTTCTGAAGGCAGCAGGATACTTAACGAATTGGAGAAACAGGCAAGGTCCTGTGTAAGAGACTTATTCATAGGATGAACCATTGAAAGACAGATCTGTTGCTGCTGTTTTTAAGATGGCTATGGGTTATATAGCGTGATAACTACGTTGGGGTGGAAATAGAAGAAATTATCATCGCTTTCATTCCCTTTGGCAGCTGCAAACTAAACTAGACTCTCCAGTGGTTTTCTTGTCTCCACAGGCTGTCTTCCAGGAGCAGACCAGTCCTGTATCTCTTTCTCTGGTAGAACATATTTCATTTTCATGCACAGGACTGAAAAGCTCTGAGTCAAGCCTGCTTTTCTCCATGAAACTACCTTGTGTTTAATGGTCAGCATAATTCCATGTCATTACAGCACTGTCCATGGCTCAGGTTTTCTCTCTGTACCAAAACTGAGAATGAGACAGAGTTTCTGCTCAGACTGATGTTGATAGGATTCATCATTTGTGGGATCTGATGTGTGCATGAGCGGCATATGTTAAATGACTTGGCATAAGAAGTAACACAAAATGTACTTCGGCAGGGGGCATTTCTAGTGAAAGGCTGGTACAGTCAGCATTTCCACATGAAATGACAACATGGAGGTGCTTGGGAGGAGTGTTGAGTGTGAAATGCATTAGTGGGTTAGCTTGATGGTTTTGAGGTTTTCTTATTTTCCTTTTACCTGCAATTTTACAAACCCATCGGTCATCTATCACACAGTTACTAGACTTCAACCGTCCATGATACATTTTGTGCTGGTGAAGATAGGCCATTCCTTGCGCAATATCAATAGCAAAAGAAAATCTGAAAGACAAAAATCAGTGAACTAGTATTTTCACTAAACATTCACTTAAGAGAGGCTCCAAAGCCTGCTGAAGTTCACAGAAAGCCTCCCTATGACTGCAATAGCTTTCAATTTGTGTCCCTATGATCATTTTTCCAAAACACTCAAGGTGAGTTGCTGAAAGCCCTTAACTCCAACTCAGTTGTCTGAGTCCCCAGGCGTTCAGCCTCTTTTAAGAAAGCTGAGTTTTTTCTAGAAATTCCCAGTACCTTTGTACTTGTTTCTTTGGGATATCTTACAAGGGGAACAATTTTTATTAAGTTTCTCGCCTTATTTGGAGAGCTTTCTCCCTTACAATCTTTTTTCTTTGCTGAAGGCAAACACAAGGCAGAAGTAGAAAGAGTGTGTCTAGAAGACTATTCTCAAAAAAAAGTGTCATTGCTTTTGCTGAATTTTCTTTGACAATGTGAACTCATTTTCTGTATTGGTAAATATAATGAGACGTTTGTAGGTATTCTACTCATCTCACAAATATGTCTTCGCAAACAGAGATGCAATGATTTTAATTAAATGGGAATGACCAAGATATTTGGGAACAAAATGAAATTACCTGGGAAAAAAAAGGTTTCAAAACAGTTTTGCAGTATAACTAGGGGTGGGTTGAAAAGTCATTGGCTTAGCATGACCAGCACTAAACATATGATTGCTCAAAAATCCAGAACACCAGTTGAGCTGGATATTTGAATTTGCTTTCTTTCTTTCTACTTCATTATCTCTCCGCATCACAGTGCAGGCCTGCCTATCCAAGGACTTTATCTAAAATTAACACTCTGTCCTAAACAGCACATAGCACAGTTTGTGTCATGTAGCTTTTCAAAAGTACTTTTCTACCTGAAACCCCAGTTCAAAGGAATGTCTTCATTGAGCAGAACATCACTCAGGCTGCCTTTGGGGCAGTACTCTGTCACGATGGCAACATTTGGCACTTCTATACAGCCTCCAATGAATTTGCAGAGATTGGGATGGTCAAGTTCCCTGTGAAAATCAACAGAAATCACAGCACATCAGCAATTTTAATGGATGTCCCTCCTGCTTTTTATAGGGTAACTGGAAAACCAAGTGCCATGTCTCAAAATGTAGAAAGAAAAGTAATACAGGCATAAGGAGATTTTGATCTGGTGTCAGAGCAAACTTTGAAAGCAAAAGGAATATGAATTTACAGTCACATTTGGACAGATTGTAACCCCTACATTGTAAAAATGGAATACGTGCACACTTCGATTTCACTTCTTACCTCACTTGCTTTACTTCCTTACGTATGGATTTGGACAGCGTGAAGGCCTTCTTCATTATTTTCTTTATGGCCACTGTTCTACCATCACTGAAACAGAATGAAATGCTATTCACAGAGGTTTAGGCCAATGTCATAATGCAGGCAGAATACAAAAATGGACTGGATATTTTTCTACAGTGGACAACTTCATATCTCCAGAGATAAGGCACAGAATTTAAATATGTCCATATGTAGGTGTAAATCTGAATCTGAGTACATGATAGGTGACAGGGCCCTGTTTCTATAAGGAAAGCCTTAGTGATTGTATTCAAGCATCCCTGATATATTGATAACATTTAGAGCATGAGAGTGTTAAAATTAGTTGAGGCAATTGGATAATGGATTAGCAGCAAAGGAAAAGTCAGAGTTAGTGAAACACATAAACAACATCCCTGATATCTGTTGCTTCTGTCTGCTGTTTTGGAGATCCACCACTGATATTTAACATCGTTTTGTTCTCATGGGATGAAGCATTCTCACTGATGAAGCAGCTGCGTTTGAAAGACAGCAAAGCAATTCTCCATGGAAGAATAAAGGAATCTAGCAGAGATATATGCAGGAATTTAAGTGATACCCACCATTTAAATATAGAGTGCAGGGTCTGTGGCATAGCAGATGTAGGTGCTTCAGTGAGATTGAATGCCCCACTCTTACATCTTTCACCCTCAATGAATGTGTTTGACCTTAATTCATCTGAGGAAAGTGATGATGATGAAAATGTCATCATTCAGGAAGAGGCAGCAAAAATGCCTACTGCAGAAGATCTGTGCTGGACACAATGTCTCATCAATGACATGGCATTGATTTTCTAGCACAGTGGTCTATGCTGAAAAGGTAGCTGCTCCTACAAGTGATAATCCTAAGTAAACCCCTCTGTCCTGCAAAGTGCAGATCCTGCCCTATGTATTCAGACGCTAGGTATTACTTCCATCTTTGCTTATGTTCTACCCCTACCCTCTAATTATATCATTGTCATGGGAAAAGTTGTTTTCTGGATAGCAGGATATGGCTATACTATTTGCCTGTGTAGTTGCACAATGTGCACCTTTATAAAGTGATCCAGACATGAAATGGTCTGTATCTCCAGCTGATTGAAGGACAAGATTTCTAATGTGCTACTGTATAAGATGCCACTTCTTAGAACACAGAACTCAGCTGTACTCTGCCTGCATTTTCGAAAAAGGGCTGCATAAAGCCTTAGTTCCAAATGCATATGAACAGTAAGGGCTATTTATTAACAGATGTAAGACACATTATGCAGCCACAGTCTTTTAACAAGTACCAAAAATGAGAAATGACAACCAAAACAGAAGCCTGGCATGTAAGATATGCCAAAGCCAGTATGTGGTGCAGAAATCAGATTATGATATTTACGTGCTGGATTTGGCCCAACGGGAGGATGGAAACTTTTTTCACTACACAGCAACAGTAAATTGTCAAGAGCCAGAAAGCAAAATGAAACTATAATATAGTAGGTACTGCAGTAAATGAGTAATGTATTGACTTACTATCTCCCAGTCTGGGTGAAGTACTGTTTCCTGGACATGTTAGCAACTGCTGTGCAGGTGCTCACAACAGTGATACAACTGGCATTGGAGTCACTGGATTCTGGGGGAGCACTCATCATGCTTCCTCTTGCTGTCCGTACTATATGATCTAAATGGGAAGTGAGAGGAGAAAAAGCACCTGAAGATGCATATTATTGCCAAGGTAGAAGCTCCAAAGGCAGACAAATATAGGGAATTCTCAAAATCTGTGCATCTTGGATGGTCTTGCTAACACTTAAGAAACAAAGCCATTGCATAGAACGTGGCTGCTGCACAAAAAGTGAAAAAGCTACAGAGGTGATTTATTGCCAGAGATCTTTCCCACTTATCCTTAGGTTTTGTTTCATTTCTCTGTTCTTGGGATGATTAGCTCTTGTTGCTACTTAGATGATGAGGACAGAACCCAGGGAAGCAGAGCAAGCCCTGTGCCATGCTTTAACAAGTCTATTTGGAGTTCCTAGAAGACTGTGAAGTACAGGTATGTGGGAAGTGATTCTGACACCAGAGGGAAGACAGAGAAGAACAACAATACATTCAGATAAAAAAATCTGTGATCTCAACATCTTTTTTAATTCTCTGTTGACCAGTTCAATGTAACAAAATGAATTATGAATTACATATCATTTCACCATCTCAAATTAAAATCTGGATTTAGACAATTAGTCTCAGCATTGCTGAAACCTTTCAACTTTCCCTGGTACCAGCAACCAATAAAGGATTGCTGAGGAAGTTCAGCATCTCACCTTGCACCAGGACTGCTATGTTCCCACACCATAGTTGCAGTGGGTATAGAGATGGTTTAAGTATGTAGATTGCGCTGTGAATGTAATAAGGGGCTTTGGTAATGAGAATTG
>WTSP01022428.1:8685-18719 GCA_025331215.1 Actenoides lindsayi | reverse complement strand
GCCCAGTCTGGGACTCCCCTGGTGCCTGCTCCACAGCATCAGTGGTGACGGTGATGTAATTACCATCAGGGGGGTTGTGTTCAATACTGGTTATGCATATATTTGTATATATTCCATTTTTATTAATTTCATTTTCATTAAAGCTGCTCTAGTTTCCTTTTCTAATTGCTCAGTCTCTCTCCCTTATTCCCTTTCTCTTCCCCCTTGGAGAGGGAGGGGGATTAACAGAGAGTGTCTGTTATAGGTCTAAGGGGACGCCCTGACCCTAACCTGTGACAAAGAGAGGGCTCCACTCTAACCAACCAAATCATAGAAGTAAGGGAAATGAAATAGAAAGGGACAGAAAGGATACTTACCATGACTGACAAAATGAAGCCAGTGCAGACTAAGCATATTGGTAAGGCAATTGCTATCCTAGCATCAGCAGACAGTGGGCATTCCCCACAATCTGCTGGACAGATAGAGCAGCCTTCTTCCTCCTCACAAAAGCCATCTCCACAGACTGATTATAAAAGAAAACACATATCAGAATTTTTTAAGGCAGTTTCATCCATCCACAAACTTGTATTCAGATTTAAACTCATGGTTCTTGATCTGGGAAACCTCAGAGTACCAGAAAGAATACATTTTTAAGAGTCATGAGATATACTCCAGCAGATAAAAGAATAATCTGAATTTTCAAAGTGATACAGAATCTCTCTGATCAGATTAAATTGTTAATAACATCAGAGCCTTTGACATGTTTTGTGCATAAATCCCTTAATCACTGCTCTGTTTCTCATTGTCCATCTGGGGTTTTTTTTCTGAGACTTAAAGTTCCTCAAGGCTGGCATTATCTTTTGTATTATTTGTACCTAATCCAGCCCTTGAGATCCCCAGAAGCAGTGATCCTTCCTCAGCAGCAGCAGAAGACACTGGGTACTGCAGAATGAAACCCTGCAACCCATACTTCAAGGATTTTTTTTTTTTCTACAAGGTCTTACGAAAATTATCAGCAGTATCAGATGTGATTTAAAACAAAAGCCCTAAAGGATAAAACTCCATGTCCTGAATGGTGTTTCATTTTTACCTCTATGACTAATACCATGCTGTACTTCAGCCTTCTGAGACAAGCTGAAGGTATTATTCTGTCACCATGTAATTTTTTTTTTTTTTAAAGCCTCAACAAAACAAAATCCACTGCTCAATAATAATTCTGCCTCAGTCCATTTAATTCCAGTACAATACCAGGGTAATCACAGACATCACTTTCTGCCTCAGGGCTAGAGCTGCATTTTTAAAATTTCTTTTCTGAAAAATTATAAGTTTCCTGGAAAATTCAGCTGCAGCTGTCTTGAAATGAATAGCAACTTATAGAGCTAAATACTTCCATCCACACTGGAGTTGCTTTGGGTTTTGTGTTGTTTTGTTTTGGGGTTTTTTTTTCATACCAATGGGAAATACATGCTTAAACTTCCAGATGAGTGGATAATAAGAGTACTGTGATGACATTCCTATTTTACCCAATATATTTCTTCATGTCATGCATTTAATTTATTAAATAAAGTCCTCTTTTAACATTTTACTTGCCAAGAGAATTCTTATGGTTATTGCTGCTTCCTTGAGTACAGCTATACTAATGTGAATGGAAAGACTGATGCCTTTGAGAGCAATTGAGTTTTAATGTGAACAAGAGAACCAAGATGGGTTTCTGCCTTTTCAATATGCTAAAGCTAGTCTGCTCCCCTTCAGATGAAGAGTGTCTAGATCCTCACAACACACTAGTTGGAAGAATATTTTCACATCTCCATCAACTGTATGCAAGCCCTGCAGTACCTGAAGTTGTTGGTAATGGTATTTGACTTTACCTATTTGACAAGAGTGTCTTTCTACTATTCCAGATCCATACACAGGTTAGAAGTTCAGACACTTTTTCAGATGTTCAGTGTTATGTGAAGAAGAATTTTAGGAAGACTTTTGTTTGTTTTCAATTATAAGGCAGGGGTGAAAGGTAGGAGTCCCTTTTGCTCTTGGTAACCATGTAGGAATGACAAAAACATTGAGATTTGCAGTCAATAAATAATTCCCTCATATATTCATTCTGTACCATACCTACTGCAGGAAGTACTGTGGTTTTTGCTTCCAGAGCAACTTGCAGTCTCCCAACTCTGATGTGTGCGATGAGGGAAGTCACACCCACATGAACTAAAACAACCTGCCAAACAAGTGAACAAAGCAGCAAGCATCAAGACTTCACTTGCATGCAGTAGGGTACTATAACAACAACTTTATAATTGTATTGTCTTGTGAAAGAATGTGTGCATATTTTCAGAATCAGGAAGGCAGGTGTCCTTGACTGTGTAGAAAAACAGAGCAGGAGGAACAACTCTTGTGGGAAAGCCCAGCCAGATTCCACATATAGACACACCCCCCACCCCAGTGTGTATTCTTTTCAACAAGCAAGTCTATCAGCCTATATATTCTGCCACGTTTGCCTCCCCTGTAACTTTTGTTGGGTACAAGCCACCTAGTAACCATAGTGACCTGCAACATAGTGCAGGCAATAGTGCAGTATATTGTTAATATCGGCCTTAAATGGACAGGTTAGGCTATTGTCTTTCCTCCCATCCCCATTACTTATACTAACTACCTAAGGAGTAGTACTGTGAAAAGCTCTTACTTCTAAGTCAAGTCAGTTGGGAATTGATACTCAGCTATATGCATCATTCACACATAAAACTGACAAATACATGAGATGGGGAACATGTACATGAACTGCGCTATACTACTGGCAAGAAAAAAGAGCAAAGAAAAGAGCAAACCAGTTAAAATATTATAAGCAATAAATATACCGTACCTTGGCAGTCCAGTTTCTTTGGCTCATTTTGCCAGCTGTAGACAAAGTGTGAGTAAATATCTGGCCATCATCTGGGATCCATGGACCACATATTCCTCCTCTACCCTTTATCAGATAAATTGATTATGTTAGTAAACTGTGACATAATCAAAACCCTAGTTCGTCCTTCTTTACTTTCTTAAAATGACTTGTGCTCTCTAACAGCAAATAAACTGGTATTTTATAACCATATCTACTTAAATGATAAAGCACAAGCAACATTGTTCTGTGATAAAATAAAAGATGAGATAAGCAATTATTCCTATATTGATTTAAAATCTCACAAATGTTATTTTTTTAAATATTTGAGCCAAACTGTGGTCTCGAATTTTAACTGCAGTACTTCTATGAAGGTAAAACCCTTTTTCAGGATTTGCTCTATTGGAACCACAAACAGAATGATATCCCACATTACATTTTTCTAAAGGGGCTTTATTACAATTTCACTTTTGATATGGCTTTTTTATTATTATTATTATTAATTAATGGGGAAGGAAGAACGCATCTCTTCTGTGCCAGCTTGCAGACCATTCAAATAATTTCTCAGTAAAACTCTTAAGATGTAAACCTCCCAAAAACTGCAACCATAGATTATTTTTGCTGGCTGAAGATCTTGCATTTTTTTGTTTGTTTGAAAGGATTAAGTCTGTCTCCTAACTCCAGATATTTCTTCAGTCACTTCTTTCAATGCACTGTAAGGCACTGACCAAATTAAAAGAAATGGAGTTCACATTCACTAAACCCAATTTGGGGATGACTGTCAGTTTTAGAATTTTTTGCACTGGATGCTGGAGTTGCAGAGAAAATGGCTGGATTTCTGGACAATGCAGTATTCAGAAACTCTCACTATGTTTATTGGGACCAGTTTCATCGCTTTGAGATTACTTGACTCACATCTGTTCACTTCAATATACCACCACTGTGGTGATGTCTCCATTATTTTTTGCTTTCAAAAGTGGAATTAAGGTGTGGAAACGGTGAAGGCATGTAGCCAGCATGCATCATCTGGCTTCCTTATAATACTGTGAATATTTCAGTTCCTGCTAATAACAAGTCTAAGCAGGCTGGCAAGAAGGCCATGAGTATCATTGCGTGAGATTGAACATATACTTCAAAGTCTTCAACATAAGCTTTTTCCATTATTTCAGAACATCTGTACACAGGCTTCAGTTCTACGAGTCACAGCCCATGATACTTGCCTCACTCAACTTCAGTAACTCAAGCAATCATTCAGGGTCTCTCTATAATCTGCAGAGACCATAATACCTCCAACTGACAATTTGCTCCACTTGCTTTCAAATGAAATGATCTGTGTTTTTTTCTCTGTTGACTCTATGGAGACGTGAGGCAAGTAATCTCAAAGAGGTGAAACTAGTCCCAGTAAAAATAGCTGGAGTTTCTGAATACTGTCTTGTCCAAAAACCCAGTCATTTGTTTTGCAGCCTCAGCATCCAGTGCAAAAAATTCTACTACTGACTGATATCCCCAAAGTGGGTTTAGTGAACTATAGATTTTGTCTAATTGTAATCACAGAAAATCTTCATAAACTTGAGCCTTGCCATTACAATGGTGCCCCATCCAGTAGCAAGTATATGATAGCATAGCATATGATGCTATGCCATTATACTAACCATGAAGGCCAAAGGACAGGAATGAATGTTGGCATGATGGACACAGCAGTTCTCCTCATTTGCATCTTTCCAGCTTGCAGGACATTCATGCTCCTCACAGAATTCCTTTGCAGCAGTAGCATTGCTAGCCAAGCATCAGAGAGAGAGAGAAACTTTTATATTCACTCCTTGTTCCCCAAAATTGCAAGAAGCACATGAAAGCCTAATCTTTACCCTGCCCACAATAATCAGCAGCAAAAACATACTTAATGAAATAAACACTGTTACACCATTTCTTTCTCTTTTATTTTGCATCTGGATGAAGCACTTCTAAAGCAATGAAGATTGCTGTCAGCTGGACCACTGTCTACTACTAATCAGTAGGGACTTCTGGCAGATACTATGCTGCAAGCAGATACCAACCTCCTCTTCTTCCCCCAGACTGACCTCTTGACTAGATGGCATTACTTGTCACTGCTACATCTGGCACAGAAATAGATACCTTTACTCTACTTCCACTATCAGAAATACATGTCCCAGATACTTTAATTTTCAATGTTTTCATTTTATACCTTTGTCTATGAATGTGGTTCATACATATCATTCTTCTCCAGTCTTGGCTCCATAACCCAAACAGCCAAGGAAAATAACAATATTGGACAGTAATATCAGATACAATTTCTCAAACAAAAATTGTGGAGCAAAAAATGGACTTTATGAATAGACTGTTCTACAAAACAAGGTGGACCTTTTGAAACTTCATTCTTTTAAGATAAATGCAGTTACCTGGAAATGTGTGATGCAATCAGATAGTCTATTTGTTAAAATGAGGTGCAAATCTGTTCCCACTGAAAAACAGCAGCATTTATTTATCTCTTTAAATACTTGCCACCTGTCTTTATGTGCAATATATGTATAAGTACCCAAAGAGCAGAATTTTCCAAATTCCTTACTGGTTTAAGTAAGCCTTAAGTGGTCTCCCTGGAAAGACTGAAAAGATTCATTTCCAAGCAGTGAAAAAAAATGGTTTATGGTTAAGTTCTTGGAACAATTACCAGCCATAAATTTCAGAAAATGTGCTAAAGGAATTTTGCAAAACTGTGTAACCGTAGCGCACAGATGATCAAAAGACAGTATCAACTTTGTCCCATTGCAAATGGGTTATAGGTCATCTTTCAATATGAAGAAAAATATCTCTGGATAACAGCTTTTAGAGTCTGAACTGTGCAAGGCAAACACTCAGTCCGACAGAGAAAACATAAACAGCTCTTACACTAACCAAGTACAGCACAGAAAGTGGCAAAATACAGCTGCAGCCTCTGGCCCATACATTTCTATGTATGGATGGATAACCAGTATGTACAGACAATAGTGTAAAATCAAGGTGTATTAGCCTTTTAGAGCTCTGGAGTTGTACACATAAACATCCTACATTTAACTTTTGTTGTCTACAGTTACCAACACAGTTTCTGAGTTGATATGTAAACTTTTGACTGACTTCTGTCCCACAGAAATCTAAAGATCTTTGTCACTGAATTCAGTGAATTCATAGTTGGATCAGCCTCTTTTTCATATCCAAGTTGTGTTCTTCAAACACATTTATGATTAAAATCAATATAAGATACAGTTAGTCTGGGACTTCTGCTTAAATTTCAGTTGTCAATTCCTTGTAGAGCAGGCAAGAAGTGATCAGAGTTGCACTGAGACAGTAATGCAGATACAGGATGGTATGTCCTATTCTTGATCACACGAGCAAGCGTGCTTGAGAGCATGAGCAGGCTGCTCTGAGAGCAAAGCTGTGGGAGAGGAGAAAGTATCATGGCAAACAGAACTATAAGAGACCTCAAGAGACGCAATAAATTAGTGAGGAGCCCGAGAGTACATGTTCCAATTACATTACTGAAAATGCACACACAGAACTGGTATATACTCATGACCATTAAAGTATTTTTATAGAAGGTGATACCTGTGAGAAAGGATTCCATTTTGCACTGCATATTGATAAAAGTTGTCTGAAGCAAAGACTGCATAGGTCACATTGAAGAATTCCCCACTTACAGCCTTTTCTGGAGGCCTTAACACCCATGCCATCTCCAGTCCTAGAAGCAACATAATCATGGACTAACATACTTGATATACTTTTCTACTTTATAGATGCATACAAATATAAAACTCTTTCTGTAGTGATTTTCATCCCCTATTCTGGTTGGATTTTATCAGCACAAAACAGTCATCCATTTTTGTGGCTGTACAGGTAAACAGCAATGCACATTAGTTGAACAGTTCTGATATTCACTTAGAAATGATCAAGCAATTGGAGAAGTACAACAAAAAAATCTGGTAATCTTCTCTAAAGGAACTTTGTTCCCAATATAATGCAATGCTGCTTGTCCTGATATATTTCCTTTGCTCTTTGATCTGGTAATAAACACTGCTCTTCATTCTTGGCTGCTTACATTGAGGCACACCTCATTATGGAATAAGAACAGACAACTCTAGCACACATGAAATTCAGTCAAAACCCTTAACCTCATGAGATATAAATTACATATACTATTACATATTTAAGAAAAATATTTTATAAAACTATATTACATCTAGAACAGAGGACAGTGGAAGGAGTGCTACTCAGACATTTGTAATTTTCCACTTCCACACTCTTACTGGCAAGGATGATTTATCTCAGCTGTCTCTCTTTTACCTCGGACACCATACTACCTGCTCTGAGCCTGGGAAAGAAGTGAGTTAAGAGGCAGGAGAAGTTTTTAATCCATATTCTTAAATAACACTATCAAAATCTTCACATTTCATTCACCTACCTCTTTCATATTGTTGGATGAAGATTTTAATTTGCACCACATCAAATTACTTACATCATGCAAGTGGGAAGCTTTTAGTTTGTCTGGAAGTCTTAGATCCCTTCTACTGAGGATGGGTAAACCTGCCCTTCAAGAGAGTATCACTTTTTTTTATTTTTATTATTCAATTATAAACTCTTTTATTACTACAGAAATGGTTTTTCAAGAAATGTTTTTTCAATGTTTCTTCACTTGCATGGTTAGTGAAGCTGCTCTTTTTTCCCCTCATCATAATTCCCTTTCAGGTATAAAGAAGAAAATTGCACAATAACCTCTTGATGTCACATCTACCTTGAAAAGTAAACACATTATACATATTAATACTATGAGAGAAACTACAACACAAAAATCTACAAAAAACACTAGTGTGATTTGCACCTCAAGGTAAGAGACAGCTGAGCTCCAGAGAATGTAGGAGAAGGCAAAAAGGTCAGCATGAATTTCAGTTAAACTACTTTCTACTTCCCTTTAAAGGTCTCACAAAGATAAACAAAACTTATCTTTCAACAATAGATACACCCACATCTAAATGCTTTGAAGATCTTGTGTTCAATCCACAGCAATAAGGCTGTAGCATATGCCTCTTGCTTTGCTTTTAGTAATGCCCAGAATGTGACAAAGAAGAACCAGGGGGAAAGGCAGAATGGAGCATGGAGTTCATTCTAGAACTGGCCGTAAAGGGTGTATATTAATGAAGCAATATTTCCCTTGTAATCAGTTCACAAGTTGCTTGTTAGTAAGAATAGCTTTACACAAGTCATCTGTTCTGATAAATAGTTGTTTCAATGTTAAAGCAATCATAAAGTCATACAGGGAAGTCTTAGTTGACAATCATCTAGATAGTCTTCAAATTTTACTGTTCAAATGGAACTCTTCGGAAAACATTTAACTAATATTGAGCTTAGAGTGTGACCCAGCAGTATGTTTCCTGGAGTGTTTCATCAGTATTAGTTTCTCAGGTGTTCTCATTTTTTTCTAAAACTTTACCGAAAAAACATTGTGTCTGGTCTTATCTTTTAAAACATGAACAAAAATGTTCCTTTACATCAGTTATTTCTCAGTTAATCACAAAATCACAGAATAGTTGAGAATGGAAGGCATCTCTGGAAATCACTTGGTCCAACCCTGTGTTGCTCAAGGCAGGGTCACCTAAAGCATGTTGATCTAGATTTTGTCTAGTTGGGTTCTGAAAATCTCCAGGGATGGATAAACCACAACCTTTCTGGGCAACCTGTTCTACTGTTTGACCACTCTCACAGTATAAAAGATTTTTCTTATATTTAAAGTGAATTTTCCATACTTCAGTTTCTCTTTAATTATTTTCAGTCTCAAACAATTAATTTTCAACATAAAAATATTCTATTTTTTATTCTCTCATCCTGTAAATTCAGACTGGAATAAGTGGTTAAAGACTGCAGATTTTTTGCAAGTACTCATGTAACACAGTTTCGAGCAAAGTGGAAAAACATGGTATGTAGAATCCATGATTTTGCTTACTGACTGGAGCATTTAAACACAGTCCACTTTTGAACTGACACTAAAAAATTTCATCAATGACTCAATAAAATTTGCTGCAATGCAAAGCTGCCTGCCTGCTTTCTTTGTTTTACATTGCATGTGGTTTTCTAACGAGAAATAAAATGTTTTCAGTTTCTTTCCAGGGGAAGGGATTCAGCTGTTGCTACTACTTTTTATTTTAGAATCAGTGAGTATTGGACAAATAATTGCTTTAACTATCTTTTGGTCATTTTCTTTCACTTATTTCTCTAGAAAGAGACTAACTCAGATGCTTTCTACCATGCACAGTATTTGTCATGAGTTAAATATTATTTTGAGTACTTCAGTTTTGGGTCTTCAACCATTCCCTAAGCAAGAAATGATCTTTCTTGAGCAACTTTAGGACTCACTCACCTCCACAGTCCAGCATGTTATACTCATCTGGTTTTTCCAGGGGCCAACAGTCATAGTCTTTGTTATCTAAGTCATGCCACCCCTCCACTAATATCACCTGCCAGAAAACAAAGCAAAAAAACAAACAAACAAGACAAAACAAAACACACACACACACAACCCCAAACAAACAAAAAACAAACAAAAAAAAAAAACCCACAAAACCAAAACAAACAAAAAAACAAATATATGAATAATCTCAAAAAAAGACAGTATAGGAACATGGAAAGCATGAGTTCCATCTCCAAGGTTAATCTTTCTTTTAAAGAAATCAAACCAAATGAAGAAACATAGCCTGACATATTTTGCTTTCTTCAACTTCTGCAGCAAAAACTGCCAGCTTTCTAGGGGTATGCAAACTTGAACAGTAAATTATTTTGATCTATCCAGAAATTTGCATGAAATAATGAGGGGACTTAAGTAAACCTTTTCTTGCAGAAGGTTTTCACTACAAAGAGCAGGTGGTCTTAGGACCATATGCAGAGAGAGATTTGATTTAAAAAGGTTTTTTGTTACCTTTTAAAATGGCACTCCCCCTACTCCAAACTGCCCAGATTCTTTTATATTTTACACCTAAACTCTTTGAATGTAATGTTTGTTATACCTTTACTAACACAACTATTAATTATATAAAGTTTAAAATATATAGATAATATTGGGAATGCATATGCTTATTACATGTAGAATACAGCACCATAATAGCATACAATTGAATTGCAACAGTAGCAGATTATACATTAT
>WTSP01022427.1:0-11662 GCA_025331215.1 Actenoides lindsayi | reverse complement strand
ACACAAGATCCAGCAGTGGCCTTGGTCTGCATACCAGTCCTTGGTAGTAACTCTAAACATGGGGTGTTATCACTGCTAGCAGCAGACACTGTCTGTGACAACAGGCTGCTAACTTCAGACAGTGCAGTTAATTAAAAGAACTAAGCTGAAAAGTAAAATTACTGAACAGAATTAGTTCTGTTCTCACTCAAACAAGGACATAAACAAACAGTCTGAAAGAGTCTTTTATTTGCATTTTTCCTTTTATAGTGTCTTGGGGTTTTGTTGTTTTCTGTGGAGGTGGGGTGAAGAAAATCTGAAAAAAAGTGGCAAATTCCTTAAAGGAGAAAAAGACACCTGGAAATGTCAACTTAGATTCCCAGTTGTTACTGCTTTCTCTATGCTAAACTTAAAACAGTAGTTATTTTTGAAGGCAGGATGTAATTTTATCTGACCTGTTATTTTAGTGGCCACTATCTCTTGTGAAGAGAGTTTGATTAAATCCTAGTGCTACCCGCAAGAAATCTATAGTGCATTCAGAAATTAGTACAGAATAAAACAGATTCTGATAATCAATAATGTCCTCTAGTCAGGACAAGTACCTGTTGAAATGTTATCTTTTTGTACTGTCTTATTGAAGCTAAACTGTGGTATTCTGACATAAGAACAAAACAAACTGAAAGTTAGAACTGAATTTGATGACAAATTCAAGTTTTATTGACAAACAACAATTCTTCTTTGGAACTTTGGGATTAAAAATATTTGAACATAGAAAAGATAGGTATGAGCAATAAAGTTCCTGTGGTAACGTAACATTCTCCATCTGCATACTGTTTGATTTTTTTTCTCATTATTATGTTATATTTGCATTGCATTCATGTTTGTCATTGCATTTTACTATTTAAATTTTACTATGTAATTTTTGAAGGTTTATAAGTTTTTTATATATTATAGGTATATGGGCCTGAAGGTTTATCAGTTTTATGCTTCAGTGATCTTGTCAGATACTTGCAGAATATCTTCAGAAAGTGACAAAACTGGATCAGTCTTTGCTTACCCTTGTTACCTCCTGCACTTCAAACAGTGTTTCATGCTGTCACTTAGAAATTATTCAGAATACTTGACTTTTGGCTCCAAATCATCTTTTCTTAAAGTCATGAACCTAGACTGCTTGGATAATTGAATTTTCTTTGTTAGGTTTCAACAGGAGGACATAAGGCATAAATCAGAAAGTAACACAATTTATCAGGTGTCACTGCTACTTCTCTCTCATTTAGAGATGTGTTCCCTAGCTGCAGGCTGGGCTGGAGAATTTTTATAAATATATGTGCTTTATTAGAGCTTCACTTATAAGGCAAATTAATTGAACTCAGATGGGAATGTTGCTATCTTCAAGAAGAATCAGACCAATCAAAGTCTCAGTACAGGCTTTTGAACAAGCAGATTTTTTTTTCTCTGGTACTCATCAGGGCAGGTGACTTTCATGTTAACGTGTCTCTGAACAGGATCCATTTCTTGTAGAGTTATAAGATTATTACAATTTGACAAAAAAAGTTCTTTAAAATTACTTAGAAATTACCAAACCATCTTGATTTAGATCAAAATTATGTAACTAACTTCGAAAATTTTTTTCTGTTGCACCTGCTTGCTAAGTATAATGGAATAGTTAAGTCAGCAGTGAAGCTAATTTTGCTGTAATTTTATCCATCCTGAACAAAGCATAAGCCCTTAAAATGAGAGAATCGTCTTCTGTTTAGATATCAGTTCATACCTTCTGTCTTTCCTTGTCTTAGAAGTTGATGGTTGTTTTGGCCACAAAATCCCCGATTGCTTTTACTGGAGTTTTTGCAGTACTTGTTGTTACTTGTGGAAATTTTTGCTTTAGGGAAGCACAGTTGCCTGTTTAAAATTGTACAGGGATTAAGTTGTTAAATTCCTTTTTCTAGCCTCAGTTTACAGCAGTTTATTAATTGGGTATGACTTCTAAACAACTGAAAATAAGCCTGTTTGTAAACTGCAGACAGAATTCATACATTCTAGTCATTCCCAGGGCTTTAAATCAGTCATAGGCTTTCTGAGAATAATTTAGTTTAAAACATTTGAATTATGAACCTGTCATAAAGGCTGAATTTGGATTTGATTCACAGCTATTCTGTCTGTCTTGGGAAAACTATTCATTAGTTCACTGATAATGCTATGACTGATCATTCTTTTGGCAGGTGTCACATCTATTTCTGTAGGTAGGCTTTAAATAAGGAGAGCTTAGGTGTTGTTTTAGCAACTAGACTTGATGTTACCAGGTCAAGGGCACTAGCTGTTGCATTCTATTTTAACCAGACATTTTCATCATGGGAGTCTTAGGCTGAGAAATACAGAAGGCTTATTAGTGTTGTTTTCTGCTGGTTTCTGTTCTTGGAAGTGGATGTGAAACAATCAGAAAGTAACCCAAATCACAAGAAGTGGCAAGCAAGAAAATCACAACTTAATGAGAAAAGTAGGGGGTTTCATATTTTTACAGATGTAAATTATGACACAGGGCGCAGTTCTGTATAGCCACTTATTTTCTGAAGTTTTTCTTTAAGAAATTCTACAGTGTAATCTTTTGGTTAGTTATGCATTACATGTCTGCCCACTGTCCCAATCACTACTTCAATTAATATACAGGACTTCTTTGCTGAAGGACTTGATGATTCTTATTCTCCATACATTTTCCATAGCTTAACAAGTTCCTAGACATCAGCTGGCCAAAGAAAGAAAGAAAGAAGTGGTTGAACTTTCCATTTACACCAGAAAACTTACATGGACAGTTACAAGAGCTCTGCAGCCATGCAATAATTAGACCAAGTCTTCTTTATTATATGTATATTTATATATATGTGTGCATGTATTTATAATACACATGTATGTATAAGTACATATTTGTGTGTACGTATGTATATGTGCACATGATTTATTGGATTGTCTTTATGTTGGTATTACATAAGTCAAAAACTCACCCTAAAGATTCATATTACATATTGGCTTTTCAAAATAGCATGTGACACTGTCAATATTCAAATAATAAAAACATGTTAGGGATGGGCCTTTGTTAAATCTTAGTTATATAGGATATTGAACAACTTTTATTTAAGAGCCTGCAGGATCTGAGTTGTAACACAGTGGAAATGCCTCAGGAGCACAGTCTTGAAACTTAAGGTTTTTGTTATAGAATGCTGTCTCGTTAATTTTCAACTATGTTTTCTTTTCTCTTAGATTTCTTCCCTCGTGTCTATCTGTTTTATACTGTGTCTGCTGCTAAGTTTATATCTAGTCATTTCATTCAGGTCACTATTTTTTTTTGTGTTGTCCATGAAGGAAATGGACGCTGCCAAAGGTGCTCTTTAGAGTTTTGTGTTTGGAGAGGGAGCTGTGCCTTGCCATACTCTGAAAGAAATAATAGTTCTTTTCTTTAATGTATCTGAAAGAGAGGATCACCTGCTGAGTTTCTCTCCCCACATCTTCAGAGCCTAAACTATTATAATATTCAAGAAAGATCCTTAGAATAATCTATAAATGAGATTTATAATCCATCTGTTCATAATGTTCTGTTTTTACAAGAAGTTGCAAGTAACTTCTGAATACAATCAGCAAAGGAGATTTTACTTGTTGAAAACATCAATATGCAAGAATAATAGGAAAACAGTAATGTCTTGAATAACCAGTGAAACTTCCTCCATAGTAGAGGAAAGGGACCATGTTTACTTTTCATAAGAGTTCAGGTAAAAATAAAGCAGGGGTTGAAAGTTAACTACTACTTTTTTTCTTTCTTTTTCTTTTTTTTTTTTTTTTTTTTTTTTCCCATTTTATTTAAGTATGACCGACTCATTTAGTTTCGAAGGGATGTCTTAAGATCATCAAATCCAATCTACCTGCTCGATCAGGGTCACCTAGTACTGGATGCTCAGGACCTTGTAAAGTCAAGCTTTGCATGTCTCCACAGGTGGAGACTACACAACATCTAAGGGCAGCCTGTTCTAGTATTTGACCATACTCACAGTAAAAAGGTGATTTTCCATGTTCAGATGGAATTTTGTATGTTCAAATTTGTGGCCATTACCTCTTGGCCTGTTACTGGCTACTACTGAGAAGAGCCTGGATCTCTCTTCTTTATTGCCCCCATAAAGTATTTATACACATTGATGAGATTTGCCCTAAGCCTTCCTGTGTTCAAATTGAACAGTCCCAGTTCTCTCAGCCTCTCCTCATATGAAAGATGCTTCAGGCCCTTAATCATCTTTTGGCCTTGCCTTGGATTTGGTCCAATAAGTCCATATCTTTCTTGTACTGGGGAGCCCAGAACTGTGCCCAGCACTCCAGATGGGATCTCACCAGTGCTGAGTAGAGGGGAAGGGTCACCACCCTTGATGTACTGGTAAGGATCTTCCCAGTGCAGCCCAGGAAGCTGTTGGCCTTCTTTAGCACAAGAGCATGTTTCTGGCTCACAGTCAGCTTGCTGTCCACCAGGACCCCAAAATCCTTCTCTGCAGAGCTGCTTTCTAGATGGTTGGCCTCAAACCAATGTTGCTGGGCTTATTCCTCCCCAGATGCAAGACTTGCATTTCCCCTTAAGGAGGTCCTCTCTCTCTAGCTGAAGCGTGACACAACCCTGTGGTATATCAGCCACTCTTCACAGTTTTGTATCATCATCAAACTTATCCAGGTCATTAATGACAATGTTAAACAGGATTGGACACAGTACTGACCCCTGGCATACATCACTAGTGACTTCTTTTCAGCTGAACTTTCTATGACTGATTGCAACCCTCTGGACCGAGTTATTCAGGCAGTTTTCAATCCATCGCACTGTCTACTTGTCTAGCCCATACTTTGTTGGCTTTCTATCACGTAGTTATGGGAGTCAATGTCAAAACCCTTACTGAAGTTGAGATAAGTAACATCCACTGTTCTCCACTCATCCATGAACCTAGTCACCTCATTGCAGAAGGCTCTAAGGTTGTTTAAGGAATATATAGTATTGTATTTTTAGAATGTAAACTCATATTGTTATTTTTCAATGTCATTAGTATCATAATGTTTATTTTTTACTGTGCAGTTTCTGTTTGAAGAGAAAGTCCCTCTATTAACACTATGAATTGCTGTAAAACTATGAAAAACCTGCTCATAATAATTTTTTTAATGCTTTTGAAAGAAGAAAACACAAAGGAGAACTTGCTACAGTCTAAACTACGCACTAAAAAAGATTCTTTATAATAGTCTTCTGTTACAGAGCTAAAGTACTTCAGAGCTTTCCCTTAGAAGATTCCTCTGTTCACTCCCCAGTTTAAATCACAAGAAATCCAATATCATAATGGCAAATAAACTCACACATTTTCCTTAGGATTGAAGAAGCTACACCTGTCCTGCAAAAATGTCTTCAGGACATCCTGGTATTGGTATGGTGTGATGCACATGGCAGTGTTTTATGAAGAAAATAACTGGCAATCTTGTCTGATTAATGCCTTTTCCATTGTTTGCATTGCTGTTAATAACTAAAAAAAAAAACCTTAATTTGAAGTTATGATATTAAAAAACTGCTATTATTTTGGTCTCACATCTCACTGCTTGCATGAACTGGGCATTACCATCACCAAAGTGGTAAAAAACTGCAAAACCCCAGGCTTTTACAGAACTCAAAAGGGGACATGTATCCATACTTTCTGTACTGGTTCTCTGTACTTGCTCCCTTTTGGGATTTGAATATATGTCGTGTTTCTTGAAATGCTGCTTTTAATATCTGTGTAGTAGAATCTGGCTCAGCAGGAGAGAAATGGTTACTCTCTGTAATCACTGAATGGTTTTACACATTTTTAGTCATTTTTATATTGCTGTTTTGCTGTGTTCTTATCAACTTCGACGGCTTCTTGTAACAAGTATTTCTGTGTTGCTGCATCATCATTCCAATATTGTCAGCTGTTATCAAGTGTTGAATGAAAATATGCAAAGTCTCATGTACTTTGGGATGATTGTGAATGTACTTCTCAGGACAGAACTTAAGCAGTATTGCTAATGCCATAACTACAGGTAGAAATAGGATGTAATTGTTTCAGTACTGGACACCGCAAATGAGGGGCTTCTCCATTCTTGTTATCCAGTGTACTGGTCCTGTTCAGTACAGGACTTCTGTTGGGCTTACTCTTCACAGTATTACTTGTAGCCATTTTCAATATATGATTGTCATAATCACATAACTATTAGAAGCATAAGAGTAAATTTGAAGAGGAAAAGGTTGTTTGGGGGTGAGATACACTTTTAATTCAGTAATATTTTTTTCAATCCTTATTTTATTAGGATTGTCAGGGGATTTCTTGCGTTCTGGACGATACTCTACTCATACCATCAATGGTGCCTGGTCACCCTGGTCTCCATGGTCTCAGTGCAGTCGTGACTGCAGTAGAGGTATACGGAATCGCAAACGTGTCTGCAGCAATCCTGAGCCTAAGTACGGTGGACTTCCTTGCCTTGGCCCTTCTCTAGAGTACCAGGAATGCAACATTTTGCCTTGTCCAGGTAAGAGTCAAATGAAATAAGAGAAGTACGTGAAAACAGAATAACTCATCTTTGAGGCTATATCTTGCAATAGTTCATTTGGATTTTTTAAAGTTATTGGGTTTGGGGTTTATTTTGTTTTTTGAGTAAACTACAGCTCAAATTTGCCTTTATAATATAAATGGATTTGGGTAAGCTTTCCATGTGATGTCAATCAGTTTATCATCAACAGTACTAATGGCTATGTCTTTTTTCACTTGTGAGACTTTGACTGTAATAATATAATTTTAATAGGTAAATTTCTGAGAGAAAAAAGACATAAGAAATCTGGCAAGACATGAGAAATCTGGCTTAGTCTTTATTTATTTATCATTTTCATCACAGTGGTTGCTGGCATTAAATCTGTGCTATGAGTATAGAGCCTCCAACAAATAAGATTCAGGACTGACCACCAAACTAGCTGATAACTCAAGGAGGCCATAAAGGTTGTTCTTGGAATCTTGTCTTACATTAAAAGTTGGTTTATGATGCTATGAAAAGGATTACAAGTAGAACATATGTTTTCAAGAACCTACTTTGGATTATAAACCATTGTTACATTTTAGACATTTTGGGGAAAAAAAAAAACAACTTGTTTTCAGTGACCTTTCACCCTTCATAAAACTGCAACAAAGATGTAGAACTTAAATGAAGTATTTAGGTGTATGACAGCCTGCGAAGAATTACAAAGTTCCTCCTCTACAGAACTACTGTTTGCCAGTAATTATGAAGAAATGTAAGAGGCGAAGTCAGATCTCAGATAAATCTGAAGGGAAACATTGTAAGTGGTAGATGTAATTGATCAGGGTTGGTTTTTTTTGTTTAAGACATGAAAGAGTAAAAAACGATTACAGAATAAGGCATATCCATAAATTAGAACTGATTATAGATTTGTAGTAAGGGAATTACTTTTTATTAGAAAAGTATTCTGTTGAAATTGAATTCTCTCTATTTTTAATGAAAATTGCATAAAGTTAAATTGGTGAGTAAACATGAACATCTATTAGACTGACATTCATGAGAGCTTATCAAGAAAGGAGAGTTAAACAATACATGGGTGAAGAGCCTTTGCTCCAGACTGACATGTACAAAACTGGCAGATCTCATAGTAGGGGCACAGAGGAGAACAACCAGAAAGAGAAACTGTGGCTGGATCGATTTTCAGCCTTCTTGTAACCACTCTGCTAGGGACTGGATTTCGTTTCCTGGGTGTTTTAATTTAGGCCAGCTATATGAAGTCATTCTTATCCTAGCTATCTAAATGAGTTTCAAAAATGTCCCTGTTAGGCTTTGATCACACAGCCCTTGCAGATGTTTATGAGAAAGGTGGTGTAGGTGCAGATCTCATTGTGGTATAGACTATACCCTCCTCACATGGACTAAGCTGTAGGTAGAGTTGCAGCAACTAAGTAGGAGTAAATGTATCAGGCCCTTCTTGCCAGTGTGAGCATCAAGGAGAAAAACAGGGATTCTGCATAGTTCATTCTTGCCCATGTAAATAAATGAGGTGCAGACAGAAAGGCTAAGGAATATGAGGAGATTTTGTTCTGCCCGCAACCAGAAAGTAATGGCCATAGTAATAGAAATAATGTAACAAAGAATCTGATGCTTTCTCGGATTTACCTGAACTCCCTGAGGCAAGGACAGCTTCACCTGCTCCCTGCTGGCATAGAAACATTTAGTTACAGTCCAGTCCAATCAATGGCCTTTCAGAAATATTCTGCTTAGTATGAGGGGGTGAGATGGCAGCCATAAAGAAGCCTTCCTGCTAATGCAGGCTCAGGTTCTCCTTTGCTCCCTGTTCTGCTTATTGCAGACAGGATCAGACCTTTATGATGTAAACTACTGAGAAAGATGAGTGATAGAGAAATATACTGAGCCTTTCTTGAGCCTGCGGGCGAGAAAGAAACAGTGAAATTTTTCCCACAGCTTGTGGCAAAGTAAATGGTCCACTGACATGCAAATTGTTAGCAGTCACTGCGCAGATGACTTTTCATTCATAGTATTTCAAGGCTGAATGTATAATAGTAAGTTGAACAGTGACAGAAAATTGCCAGAAATTGTACCCAGGCCCAGGAATAGGATTTGTCTATATTGTAGAAGTTTTAAAATTATTCCTTGTACAATTTCCCCTTTGACTAGCTAGCACTCTCCCAAATAATCTGCAGAAACAGTTTGAGAGTCAGTGTAGAGTAAGGCCTGTTTGCAGTACTGAGTTTCTATGTGACCAAATACTTTCGAGGGGCATGAGAATATGCACTGTTGTCCTGCACTAGCAAATTATGCTTTGGTCCTGTGCCTCATGGGGGGTTTTTTTATGGCTCAGACATGTGGTGAATAGTAGCTGGCAGGCACTGAACTGCCACAGTAACTACGGAGAGCATGTGTGGATACTCACTGACATTTCTGTTTTCTTTAAGTTACTAATACATGGTCAATATGAAAGGAATCTATTATTATTAGGGTTTTGTTATCCTTTGGGGTTTGCAAGTTATCTATATTATGAACAGAAATAGATAATGAAGAGAAGCACTTTATGAATGGTAAATTCTGCAAATGTACAAAAATTACAGGAATTTACTAGAGTATTTGCCTGACTGAAAACAATACATAAGGAATTCTGTCCTAGTTCACAATATTACACATATCTTCAGGTATGACTGTAGGAAAATACAACTTTTTCTTCACTTTTGTTTCATTTTGTTTCTTGTTACCTTCTCTTTTATTCTTTTGCATATTGGGACACTTGGCTCATGTGACTTAATTAGAAGTTTAAAGCAGAGCTACATGAGTGCCATCGAGTATCATGGGCTACAGGATTTCCTGTATCTCCTCCTCAGAGCACAGTGGTAGATCAGAGGGAAAGGACAGTTGCCATCTCTTATATTTGAAATTCTGATACTTTGTGAGAGTATTTTGGGTTTGAAAATACTGTTTTCAAATTTGTATTATAGTAGTTTTAGTTTGATTTGGTTATGACATCTTGGCTGAGAAGAACTGAATAAATTCATATATCACTAAATGTGCTAATAACACTACAGAGTTTCAGATGCACAGAACTCCCTGAAAGACTGTTTTAAGTTATTTATGCATCTACTAAAGCCAGTTATTGCTTGTTGATCTTCACTACTGCTTTTTTTTTTTTTTTTTTAACTTACAGCCATACTTGGCCACAGGGAAACAGGAATAAGAAAAAAAAGGGAACAGAAAAAAATTATCCTGCAATAACTTCCGAAATTTGGGGTGGGGGGGAAATACTCTGATCTAATAAATCTTATCTTTGAGGCTGCTGAAGCCCTCTCTCCCCATGAATTCATCTCTCTAGGCTGCTTCAGTAGCTAGTGAGGACAGAGCTGAACTGCAATTTGGAACCGACTTTTGCTTAACCTGGGTTGGTCCTTAGATTTTCTTGTACTTTCCTTAGAAGCATTCATTTGCCTTCTGTGTTTCTATGTCACACTGTTTCATCAAGCATTGCTTTTGTGAATAAGCAGTATCTGTAGCATCACAGAAAAAAGACTTTGCCTTCGCAAACTATGTTGTAAAAATTGTTCTTTCTCACACTGAAACATTCAGCATATCCCACAGGATTGGGAAAAAGCAGTAGGCTAAGTGAGGTGGAACAGGATCATCTCCAGGTGTCTGGAAAGGAGCAGTGCTGTTTTGGGTCTGTGGGTTGCTCAACCCCCAGTCCTCCCAGATTTAACTTTGCTCAGCTACTGGGAAGCGTGCCACCTGCATTTCTGCAGTTGGAAAGGACTACTGCCCCTCCACTTATGTTCCTTCATGCACAGAGAAAAGAATGACCTCTCAGAATTTTTTATTCTCTTTTCCTACACTTTCAAAAAGATGAACATAACAAGTTAGGATCCTAAAGGCATACACTAAACAAACCCAGAGATTTTTTTGTTGTTGTTGCTTACATTTTAAATGAGACCAGACAGTATATGAAAGAGCCTGCAACCCTATCTGTGTTCTCATTCATGAAAGCAGGTGAGGTCAGTGTGTCTGCCCACGTTTCCTTCCACTTCCTTGTAAAACTTAAAAGTGCATAGCAGGGTATCCAGTTTACTTAATTGTCTCTTGGAAATTCTCCAGTAGTGTGGATGTTTTGTGATGTCCCCAGGAGATTCTGTTTCTATACACTGCTTCTCCCTAGTACATACTTTTCCCTATGTCTTGTTTTTTTCCATTATAGTGAAGAAATATTTATTAAACATAACAACAGCCAGTAGGCAAAAAGTTGTTTGCTTTAATATAAAGCATTGTTTGAGAGCACCCTGCTAGCTGAAGGGTGCCTTCTTCCTAAAGGGATCAACCTCAGTAATTGTCAGAAAATGTAAAGACTTTTTGTATCTTTCATTGTGGAACTGCTTTAATGACTTTCTTTTGTCCAGCTGCTCTCCAAAACTGTTATGTAAAGAAACTGTAGTGACTGGAACTTTCCTTGAAGACGTGTGTTTTTCTCCCTATAAGAAGCAGAAATAACATTAAGGACTTCATGACAAAAGGAAAAAAGGAAAAGAAAAAGGAAAAAAAACCCAGATGGTGCAGTGTTGCTAAGCAACTTTAAAGAAAGATGAAAGAAATCGCAGAGCTCTATTTAGGTCTTGTAAAAACTCAAGCAGTAAATACACACTCCTTTGATCTTATTTAACTATGATGATGCTTTATCATTCTCTGTTGCTGAGAAGGGAAAGTTCTGGGGACAAGTAAAAGAGGTAGTTATGATAGTCCTTGAAAGACCTAGAGATTTAGGTTGACAGCCTGTCAGTAAATTGTTGCTAGGAAAAACAGTTACAATTATACTGTCCAGCTCAACCATGATCAAATCTAACATTGGCTGTTATGTCTGTCCTTTCTCATCTTCCCCAGACCCACTTCTCTCTTTACATCCAAAGTCTTAAAGTACAGCTGTGATCACTGCAGTTGTGGAATCACAAAATCACAGAATGTTAGGGGTTGGAAGGGACCTCAAAAATCATCTAGTCCAAGCCCCCTGCTAGAGCAGGATTACCTACATCAGGTCACACAGGAACGCATCCAGGTGGGTTTTGAATGTCTCCAGAGAAGGAGACTCCACAACCTCTCTGGGCAGCCTGTTCCAGTGCTCTGTCAC